>VZUI01042059.1:0-102639 GCA_013401135.1 Cettia cetti
CCCCCCCCCCCCCCCCCCCCCCCCCCCCCCCCCCCCCCCCCCGCCTCCTCTTCCTCCTCCTCCTCCCAGCTCCTGCCTCCCCCCAGCCCTCACGTTAGGGAGTGGCCCATTGTATCCAGCCAGCAAATAGCCGGGCGCCCGCCCCCCGCTCCCCCAGCCCCGGCTGTCGAGTCATCCGCGGTGTGGGGGACACCGGCACCGGCCCCCCGCCACGGCACTGCCCCCCCCTTGTCCCCCCACCCCCCGGTTGCCACCCCCCAGCAGCCGCCGCTGGGGCCGCCGGCGCCGAGCGGGGAGATCCCGGCAGCCGGCGGAAGGGGAGACCCCGCTCGGCTCCCGGGGATCCCCCTGCAGCATCACAGCCCCCCTCCCCCGTTGCGGCTGGAGGGAGGGAGAGGAGGGGAGGGCATTCCCGGCCCCCGGCGGGGGGCTGCTTCCACCGCCGAAGCAGGAAGGAGCGGAGGATGGGGAGGAAGGATGCCGGGAGAGGCGGCGTGTGGGCGGCTGGAGGCGCGGGCGGCTGGAGGCGCTGGCTGCCGCTGCGGATCGCGCCGAGCCGAGCCGGAGCCGCCGCCCGCCGGCCGGGCTTGGGGGCAGCACGGCCGGGCGGCCCCAGCCCCGCCGGGGAGCGCCTTTTGAGCGGGTCTCCCTTGGGAGATGCTGCTCCTGTCCCCTCCCGGGGGGCTCCTGCAGGGAGCGGCGCCGCTCCCGAGCCCGGTGCCGACCCGGGCGCTCCGCCTCGACCCGCGGGACACAAGAGCTGCCCTCTCCGCTTTGCCGTGTGAGCCCGCACCCTGGTCCAACCTTCGGATCTAAAACCTGACGGCATGTGATCAACAGCCCCGCACCCTTTTCCCTTCGGTTTCTTGGCCGTAAGGAAGAAGGGAAGAATAAGCTTTTGTGTGCCTCACGCTTCTGGTGCCCTCGGATTTCTTCCACAACGCACTGGAAACATCCCCTCTGAGCGATGGTCTCGTGTAAAAACCTGCCTTCAGGGATGAGCGCTCGCATAGCTACACTTTGGGGGGATAGAAAGGATCTGAAAATAAAATAAAATGAAATGCAATAAAATTAAATAAATGATAAAATAAAATAAAATAAAAACAAAATGCAAAGCCTTACAGGTTGCTAATTGTTTTTATGGGAGGTTCTCCTCCAGATGGGGGAGTTTTCCCGTTATCTCCTGAAGAGATGCCAAAACACCCAAGAGCCCTTCCAAACTCAGAAGCAGATTTGCCACCTACTACTCTATCTGCTCCTGTTCCATTCCCAAGGGATTTATGATCTGAGCAGTCCTTCCCCTGTTTCATACACCAGGAAGGACAACAGATGCAAAGGGAGCTGCTGGAAGTGATTTCTGGACCCACCACAGGCCATTCTGCTTTGGACCAGACAATCCCAGGTCACTCAAAAACCACACTTGGGTCATTGCAGAGCTGGGTGGGAAAAGGGCTGGTTTTCCTCCCATATTTCACCCTCTGAGGGTCTAAACTGAGCAAATTCTGTGCCAAAAAAGAGAAAACACTTCTTCCGTCAGCTCTGAAGCTCCCTCATCAGTGTGTCTCAGTCACAATCTGATTTCAAACCTTTGCAAGCCCCAGGGGTTTTTCTGCAACCCGATGAGAGCAGACAGTGGTATCTCATGCACGTGCCTCCAGTGTCAGCAGCCAGAGTGGGGATGCTGAGGTCTCCTGACATTATCAGCAAGAAGGGGCTGGCCTGGGCACAGCACCGGGACTGCACACGCTCTGCTGCCTGCTCAGCTAACATCTATCAGCATCATTTGAATGTCATTTATAGCTGTATTCCCAAGGAGGGCTGTGGGAGGCTAGGAAGTTTTGATAACTAGGCCATTTATCTCTCTCCATCTCCAGTTCTACCTCAGTACAATAGCGATCACACTTCCCAATGCCACAGGGGAGCTATAAGCATTAGCGAGGATGTATGGGGCACTGAGAATGGAACACTTGCTTCAGATAACACCCTGTGCCTTAACCTTCATCTCAGCCTTACATTAGGAAGAGGTGGGAGGAGAAGGGGAGAGGAAAGACAATTTATAGCTAACCAATTCATCACAGCTTTGAACCACAACAGTAAATGTTCAAACCGAAATGGGGACGGTAAATAATTTTCATAGGGGGAGACAGTAAATTATTTTCACTTGCAAAGGGTTGCACCAATGTCAGGCAGCAATAGGTGATTGATAGGAAAGCACACCAGCTTGTCTGGCCTTTATAACACTTGCACCGGGGACACAACACTTTTCAGTATCAATTACACATTGGGGTTTTTCTGTTGCAGGCTTCTGAGACATTTTCAAGCCTCAAATCACGCCCATACAAACCACCACTTGAGACCCAACAGGAAAGAGCTTCCATCACCTCTCTAAAATTAAAATCCCACAGCTCAGTGTCAGGAATTCTCCTCCTCCATATTCCATCTGGGATAACTGCTGCGCAGATGTAACTGTACTGGCTGAGCAGTGTAAAGCAAGGGAGGTCTGCTAAAAGTCTTCTAAATCAATCCAAAGACACATAACAGTTTCAAGGGGATCTGAACCAGCCCACAGCAGTGGTGCTACAGTACCCCATTGGTGGTACCCCTGCTTGGGACCACATTCCTCTTGCCCCCCTGCTGGCAAAGCTCCTGCTGGTGTGGAGGGAGCTTGGCCAGATGGAGGGCTCCAGGCTATGATTTGGCTTAATGAGCAATTACACTCCATTACTATTATTTATGAAGTGTTGCTGGCAGCACCCAACATGCTCAGGTTTGATATCCACCTCCTTGGCTGACACTGGAGATCTCTGTAATCAAAAGCGAGTGCTTCTGCCGAGCTGGAGCTGCAGCCAGGAGGCTCTGACAGGCTCTGACAACAACTTGTGCAGGGACCTCTGAGAAGCATGTCCCAGTAGGTTATGCTGGCCCTCATCAAACAGAGAACTGGATCAATCAAAGAGGTTATAACCTAAAATCAGAGGAAAGCAGGATTGCATCTGTTGGGCAAGACAATATGGCTTTATCTTGGCTTTTTCGTAGGTCATCTGGATTCTTGTGAATGACAAAGCATGGGAGTGCTTGGTAAGCATCACATTAACACACAGAGGGTATTCTGGTAGAATCCCATAAACACTCAACCATCTAGAAGGAAAGCACAGGTGGAAAATCAATTACTGTGCAAAAGACTGTCAGAGCAAAATGGACCAACAGCTGCTCATGAGCTCCAGTGACAGTGGAACAGAGATTTGTTGCTTGAAAAAATGGTCAGGCTAACTAGGAACAAGGAAAAGAAACTAACACTGTCTATACTATGAGTGAAACTGTCCTTCAAGTGTCATGTTCTGCTCTAGTAGGGCATGCTTTGAGAAAGTTGAAGAGCAGAACCACAGGGATCATTTCCTGGGATGAGAGATTTGAAGCTTGAGAACCTCTTGAGACTCAGGAGTCTTGTATATGGAGCAGGACCCAGTGCATGGAGGGTGAAGCTGTATAACCATAGAAGTAAGTGGGATCTCACTTTCAGTGTAAGCATTGATGTTGAATTTTATTACCCCTTTCTATCCTTCTTCTGGCTCCTCTATCATACCAAGCAAAATTTTTGCAGTACTTCAAGGCTTCTAGTTTCTCATTTAGGGTGACAAGACCTAATTTTTAGCTGATCTCTTGCACCAACTTCCACCCAATCTTTGGTGTAAGCTCCATCAAGCACATCCTCATGCTCCTTCCTTGGAAGCTCCAAAAGATTTAAGTAAGACTCCGTTCACTCACAAACCTACCTCACTTTTAATCATTTTGTTAAAACTCACTGCTTGGATGTCCACAAAATCTACCAGTGTGACTGAGCATGGTCTGGAAGCTCCTACTGCTGAATGCCAAATGAGACACTGCAAGTACAGCACTGATGGCCCAGATAATTCAGGCAGCAGGAGCAGCCTGGCTTTAAAAGAGACCTGAAGCCCCACGGGAGCTGATTTAGGGGGTAGCTAACCCAGACACAGACTGTGCTGTCTCAGCTGCAATGTTCAAACACCCAGCCTGAATCTTGCACTGTGACTTCTGTGTTCAGCAACATTTCCTCTCCCCTCTTTGTGCATCCATGTTCTCCTCCTTCCTTACAGCTACATGTCAAACTTTTTAAAGGGTTTGTTTCTTAAGGATTCACATTGAAGGAATCTAAGTTGTGGCTTAAACCAACACAAAGTGTAGACAAAAAAGAACAACTTGTTGGAACAAGACAGAATAGATTAGCCAAGCGTGAAGCACTCTTGGACTTGGACTTAAGTCATAGTTGCAGGTTTGATCTTTATTTTTAAAAGCTATAGCTTAGTTTAACTTAAAGTTATGTTCTGTGATCAGCAGCTGGTCAAACTGATAAAAATGTCACACTGGCACCCAAATGAATGTATGAACTTCATGAAACCAGGTCAGGCACAAAACAGTCAAGTCGGGGAGACTGAGATCAGTGTCTGATCCTAAATCTGCTGGTGGAAGAGTGGTGGAGGTGTCCATGAATTCTCAAAGATGTGCAGAAAAATAAAAGATAGTTATGACAGGCAGCTCTTCCTTCCCCAGATTGCAGATGAACCTATTGGAAAGTAGCTGCTGCCCCGAGCTGTTTTCTGTGCAGTGGAAGCCACAGCCTATATTAGCTGTATGTTCAGAATCAAAATAACTGTAGGGCTGGTGCTGCTGGTCCCAAAGTGGATAAAATTCATTAAAAGAAAAAAGAACAACCAACAAAATAAAACAGCAGCTGTAGAATACCTTCACAGTGCTCACTTGAGGGAATGACTTGCCAGAACAGGTCCCCTGGTCCAAGAGCTAGCAGGGCAAGCATTCCCTGGTTTGCAACTGCAGCAGCTTCAGCCTAGCAGAAGATATCCCTGTATGCCAGTGTGGAAATGAGACCACAGAAATCCCCCATGCCAACTTTGCTCTCCCTAAGCATTGAGTTCCCTGACACTCACATCCTCAGAGCACAAGAGCATCCATAAGAATGGGAGACCAACAACCAGCTGCCATTGGCCCTGCTGCCTGCTAGCTTAATGGAAAACATAAAGTGGAAAATAAATCTCCACCACTGCAAATTACTGCATGGCCAAAAGAAAATCAATACATTGTAACTTCACACTGTCTTAATGTCATTAAAAGATCATTTAAAACCAATCAAAAGAGCATACATATTTCACTCATACTCCCCCTTACTGAATCCCTGTCACAGTCACAATGTATGTGTGCATCCATAATCTTGTCCCATCATTTGCACAGTCCTTGTTTTTGAGACAGAAAGAGAGATTTCAGACAGCAAGGTTCTTGCATTGCATCAAAACTTGGGTTTCCATCTGTGCTGAGCTCTGACCATCCCAGTCCTTGACTTTCTTGAGAAAACTACTCATTCAAAACTTCTTCATTTCTCAACCCAGTGAACTTAACCCTTTCACATGGTTGAATCTACCTTATCATCATTCATTTTCAGGCATAGCCCTTCAGCACACAAGCCAGGGCTGCACTAAATCATTAAAAAAAAGGGCTGTTGGAAAAAATTCTTCAGGGAAGGAAAGCAAGCAGCTAAAGATGGGTCATCATGAGTTTTTCACTTTCTCTCACTCAGTCTCATGTTTTATGATTTTTTTTGAACATCTTGAAATTTCTCACTTCCCCTCCTGACTATGAGTGAATGAAAGTAAGGTGATAATCTCCCTTCCAGGTGTTAGGACATCACAAAATCAACCCCAAATCAAGACATTTGAACTCTTATCATTACAGATGGCACTCTGAGGAATATTTATTGAAACCATTACTGCCTCCAGTGATTTCTCCATTTCATTTCAGATAATTTTTAAGATTCCATATTGTGCCTATGATAATACTATGTCTCCCTGTCAAAGTGGGTCTCTCAGTTGGATATTTTCCCTTAGCATCCAAATAATCAGTCAGGATGTCATTAGTGGAAACCTGATCGTGCTATAGATTCAATATCAGTAACTGCAGAGTTACTAAGAGGTGCATCCTGTGACTGCTTTTACAAAGGGCTCCCATCAAATTCCTTTTTTGCCTTCAGACCTGCAGAAGTCATGCTTGCAAGGTTTCTTGCAAGAAATTTACCCACTGGTTTCCTTTATGCTGGAGGTCACCTGGTTCACCCCTCCTCCTCCAGCAGGGCCAACAGCTCAGGATCATGTCCAGATGGCATTTGAGTATCTCCAAGGCTGGGGACTCCCCAGTTAAATATAACCTCATTTCTTGCTTCTGAAGACCCATTTTCACAAAGGATTGATTGAAGTACCTAACATATATTTTAATTTCAAGGAATTTAGCTCAAAACTACACTATGATTTAGAGCTGTCAGTCCTTCACACATGGAACCCAGCTCTGGTTTGTACAGTTAGCCCATCCCCATTCCAAATTCAGCCCTTGGGAGGAGAATATCCCATGGGCTGGCAATGATCCTAAGGGCAAATTTCTCTCCACTGCCTTTGATAACTACAAGATTTCATTCCAGTAATTCCAAGGATGCCGCTTATCACTTCCCCAAACAGAGGAAAAAACTGCTCTGTCTTAGGACAACTCCTGTCTTCACAAATACAAAACCTAAAATCTATTTCTACTCTCCTTTTCCTTGCCCACTCATTTCCAAGATGATACTTCCCTCTCGCATTGGAATCAGCCTCTGACAAGCAGCTCCTCCAGGGCATTCTGAACTCTGCAGCTCTGAAGGATCAGCAAATCCCCAAGTCCACACCACACATAGCCTAGTTTTTAGGTTGCTTGTCTCAAGATGGACACTTTCCTGCACAGGCAGGCACAGCTCTCCAGCCCATGCAGTCTCTCCATGCTGAAAGCAACAGTGAGCTGCTCAGTACCAGGAGCTCACAACATTTTTTCCTCTTGGTTTGCAACTGAACAGGCCCACCTTAATACACAAGTTCCCTTTGAATGATGCTCCCAAGTCTACAGCTTCTGTTCTTCTCAAATGCTGTCTTTCTGTTTCATTATTAGCACCTTCTGTGTGCTAGTGTTCAGAAGGAGAAGGGTTCATAATCAACTGCAGAAAACTGTATTTTATTGCACAAATATAAATGTTGATCACCCTGCACAGCACCAAAGTTGACTTCAGGCAAAAAACTGTGATGTGGTTGTGGCGTTGTTGCAGCTCCCAGGCATCACATAATTCCTGCAGCTCAGTGGGCAAGGGATGCACTGTGACTCTGCCAGATTAAATATTTTTTCCACTTTTCTGGAGAACAAATGTCCACACCTCCCACCTTGAATGATGTGGCACCCTACGCTATCAGAGCAGCACTTTCCTACCATTATCTTTCCTGTTGCTCCAAAGGTCTGGTTAGGCATTAGCCATGGGAACGCAGTCACAAGGCTCTGCTTTGAAATAAGCCTCTACATACCTATCAAGTCAACCTTGCTGGACCATTGCATATGTGGGTCTGGGTAAGCCCAGGGTACCTGAGCAGTGACAACATGAATGTGCTCCTTGAATATATTATTGCTTAGCTTGATTTCATAATGGAAAATCCAAAGAAACTGTGAGCAGAGACTGTGTCTAGAAGACAGAGTGGGAAGGAGTAGGATTTGCTCTCATCTGTTCATGAGGAGAGCTGAACTGGAAGTTAATATGTACGTGTAGCACTTAAAAGATCTTGCTTCCTTTTCCTACTATTACCTATTCCCTGTGTGGCTGTGAACAGTATTCCTCCATGTACCATTCAGGGAGCAGTTGTTTGCCTCAGTTCCTGAGGATTTGGTCCTGTGCTCCATTTTCTTCCAAGGCCAGTGCACACAGTTCACTGGAGCAATAGGGCTTTAATGCTTTGGGACTACAACTTCTGGTACTGTGCAGGGCCTGGCATGATGAATGGGATCCCTCAGCACAGCAAGAGCAGGCATGCTGCATTATTAATGAGCAGGTGAGCAAGGAGGTGCATGGCAGTGCAGCGCTGAAGTGTGTGGACTGAGGCACCGACAGTGAAAGCACATCTGTTAGCCCCATCTCCACCAGATGGTTCCTTTCGCTGCCCAAATCTGTCATTTATTTCATCAGTAATTTAGTTCAGGGCTAACTAAGAACCTACACAATCCAGGTAGGGCTGGATTCCCTGTCAGACCACTATTCCCAGGTAGGGGAATAGTGGTCTGACACCTGAAAACTGATAGGAACATAAACCCATGGAAATTCTTCAACAATAAGTTAAAGACACTCACAGTTTTCTTTTGAATGGATGACCTGATTTAAAAAAAAAAAAAAGATAAAGCCATTTTTTTAATTGATATGTGCTAAGCTAATCTCTTTCTTTTTTTCATTATTCTTTCTTGGAAACAAGTTTTCAGAGAAGTTTTTTTTTTGCTTGGAAAACAAGTGTTTTGCTCACTAAAAATAATTTGAAAGCTAATTCTTTTTCAGTTTTACACAACAAAAACAACAACATGGAAAAGTTTGGCAAGAAGTTGTTAAACAGCTGAGCAAATATTTATTCAAAATTTCAGCATTGAGCAGTTCTTCATGCTCAGAGCTTCAGGAAGGTTTAAACCAGGGCATTAGTTTCTCCTTGGGGTGGACTCTGAGGACATGTGTGGGCAGCCAGGGCAGCAGCAGGGAGTGGCTGGGACTGAACAGGCTGTTCCCAGTCAGTCAAATGTCTGTTTGCTGATCTGTGACCCTGTAAACCGGGAAGATTTGGTACATTTTTCACTGAGATTCAGTAACAAGGCCACATATTTGTCTGAATCTTCAGGCAGCCTGAACTCACACTCAGTGTTGCAAAGATTCATCTTTTTAAAGAGGGTGTCATAACCTCCTGGGCTCTCAAGATAAACATTAGTTCCATTCTATCGCTTTTTGATGAAAAGACAAAATACGTCTTCCATGTATGGCTGAATGTTCATCTTGCTGTCCCATCCCCTTTTCACAGCAGCAGGTGCTGTCTGTGACCATGGCTGGAGGTTGCATGGGGCTCTGAGCAACCTGGGCTAGTGGAATTTGTCCCTGCCTATGGCAGCAGGTTGGAACTGGATGATTTTAAGGTTCTTTCCAGCACAAACCATTCTATAATTCTATGATTCTGTGACTGTTTTCTTGGACACTGAAATCAAACTGAGGAGCACTCAATCTTAGTTACAGCTTGATCTTCTTAGCTGGGCAGAAGATCATTTGTGATAGCCAGGTACCCTAGGATCTTGAAGTCTTTGGTAGGTGTTTCTAGCAAGCTTTGAGAACAAAATCATTGTGAGATGAATGGTTTCAAACTCTTGAGTTCATGATGGAACTTTAAGCTGAGCTGAGGGGATGTTTTTTTGTCAAACTCAAAACATATTAATAGGAAAATTATAACAGAAAAAAAATGAATGGTTTTTACCTATTTTCCAGAAGCTTAGACAGAGTCAAAATCTTTATTTTGAAGATTGGTTTGAAGTGTGTGTTTTCCCAGTTCAAAGCTCTTCTTTAGCAGGTCAAACCAGTAGTAATAGAATTAGAAATGTGGGAAAGCCAAAATGCAGTACTTTGAACAGTCAGAAACAGATTGCTCCCATGGTTCTTTCTGAGCCTTGAGGTTGCTTGCAGTACTGTTGAAGTTGTATGAAGTCCTTTAATGCATCTGAATTTGCAATTACTGTTTTTATGGCATTTCTCTGCATTCAGCAACCTGACAGCAGCCAGAACCCAGTTTTTATTCCTTTCCAGTGCTGCCTCTCTTTTTCTCCATGTGTTTGTGTGTAGTGTGTGTAGTTGTGCCATTGTAGCAGCCTCAGACACCCCAAACTCTACCCAGCAAAGACTGATGATGGCTGGGGTGTGTTGCTCAGGGAGAGGAAGTTCAGGGTGCTGTGCCTTCTTTCCTAGGGCACAAGCAATTTACATTGGAAACAGAGAAATTACATTTAACTGTGCTGCAACCACAAATTTTAGTTACCTAAGCTGGCTGTTGTTCTGTTAAGGTAAAAAGACATCATTTTTCTGTTTGCAAAACATGTAAGACAGGTTAAGATCCTGGGGATTCTCATGGTCTCTCTTTTCTGTCAAAGAGACTTACCAGTCCTGATGTTTGATCCCAGTGGGGGCATTTTCCTGGAGCAATGTTCAGGCACCTTTCTGTAGTTCCAGACGAATACTGCAAACCCGCTTTTGCAATTTCATGGGGGGAAAACAGCAGGTTCAAACAAAATGTTTTCACTTTCTCTTAATGTCACAATGTGAGGTCTTAGAAATTATTTTCCCTTGCATGGCAGAGGTTTTGGGCAGTGCAAGGTCAAGAGCTCATCCCAAGACTTTGCTATTGCTTGTGGAAGATTCCAGTTCATCAGCCTCTTGAAGTTTGAATCCCACCAGTTCAAGTGATTCAAATGTATTTAAATGTCTTCCTGGGTACTTTCTTGTTCCTTTGGTGGCCCTTGTGGATTTCTCAGAGTTCAGCACAGAAGTCAGCAAGTGAATAAAAAGAAGAGCTCGGAGGAAGAGATGCAGATGAGGATCAATTTTGCCAGATCACTATCTACTTCCAGGCTGAATTACAACGGAGCCACTCCTATCTTGGCCCAATCAGTCTGCCCTTAGAAGAATGCTCTATCAAAGAAAGTCTAAATATATCCAGGCTTGGAGAAAGTGCTCCCAGCAATTCATCATGAAGGCCAGAGACAGAGCAGTTTAAAGGTATTCTCAGTGCAGCTCCTTCACCTGTAGCTGACCTTTCTGCTCAAAAAAAGAATTCATTTTTTCAGACTGTCAAGAACTTGTTCTTTGGAGGCATCACTAAAAGGGAAAGTGCCTGTACCACAGGATATTTTTGTCCTCACCAGGAAGCTACAAGAGCATTAATTTAAATGCATTAACACTATGCTGCAATTTGTGGATGTTGGAGAGAAGCCCATGTTCCTCCCCACTCGCTCAGCTGCCTTTCAGCATTTCTGTCTGTGACAGGGCTGTGCTGGACCAGAGCTGGCACCTGGTGCTACTGGACACTGAAAGATGTCCCACTGGGAAGGGTAGGAGGTATGGGAAGATGAATTGAGTATTTCCAGGTCTCACTGCAGCAGCTTGCAGCACAATGGGGAGCAAGACCTTTGGTCCCCAGTTTCTAAAATTTGCCCTTAGATCACCCAGGCACAAGCTGTATTCATCAGCAGAAGCTCTGCACTAGCAGAACTGATGGAAAGCTGAAGGCAAAGATGACTTGGCCAAACCAAAAGGCATCATTCAGATCTTCTGAATACCCCTCTGTTTCCCCAACAGATTTCCAGCAAGCTTGGAAAGAGAAAGACTCTGCAATTAGTTGGAAATTTTCAGTGAGGATTTCAGTGTCTAGACTGGGCTTTGTGGTGTTTGAAAGTCCCAGTGTTCACTGTTTCATGCCTTCATTTCCTTACCTTCAAATGGAGATGATGTGGCAATAATTAGTATCTGGAAAGCACTTCAGATGTTTATACACTGCATTCCCTAGAGCCAGTTACCTACAATCAATGGGATATGATGGCCTCATATTATCACAATAATTAAATACTTCCAGCTCTTCATTTCACTAATGTTTACAGTGCACCAGTGAGATAGAGGAAATCTTAACTTTACCTGGTTGACAGAGAACACATGTAAAGGAAAAAAAACCCTACAATATTCAAGACCTCGTACATAAGAAATCCTCATATATTTCTGAGCCATTAAATACAAAGAACTGTTAGGCAGCATAGTTCACTTAGTTTTTGGACTGCAGGAGTCCACCCTGAAGTTCAAAGAACTGCAGCCATGCACTGCAGTTCTTACACTTAGATCCTGGTAAAAATTATACAGACTATGTTTGGAGCAGCTGCACTTCTGCAGCCTTCTCCCAGACATTTACTGTCTTTGGTTCTAAATATAGATATTCAATAAATTATTGCTGGGACAGAAGGAGTCATACTTGTTCTCTGGAGCATGTCTCTATGGCCAAAGCAAATTATTGATATTACACTTCTGCTAACCAGCTTGTCTTTAATCCACACATGCTTTTGGAGAATATTTTTACCTTTATCACGCTTACATGGTATTCAAATGTAAAAGTGTATTTGGATTGAGAATAGGTGATAGAGACATTTCTTAAATAAAGGTATCTAGGAGTTCATGAAAAAGACCAATTCTAGGATTCTAGGATTTTATGTCTGGAGGCTGGGTTCTGTTCTGGTTTACCTTTCCTTCCTCCAGCCTGGAAAAGAAAGGATAAATCTGGTGCAGTCAGACCTATGGTCTAGGTGTATATACATATATTCCTTTTACTATGAGCAAACACGTAGGCTAGAGCCATAATCACAACTGCTGGCTCACCAAAACCTGAACTTTTTATGACCTACTCCGGTATTTCATGCACTCAAAAGAAAACAGAGACTAAAAAAGATGTATCTGAATAATACAAGAAGTTTTGTGCATAGAATGGTGCAAAGTGCACCTCCAATGTGATTACCAGGAACCAAGTGGGACTATGTTATTTCAAACTGATTCTGAGTTGTATAATGTATCCCCCAGAGAATTTATTGCAGCATAAGTAACAGCAGACAGACCATCCCATGTCTGAAAAACATACTCCATTTGATGCATCTTCAGAGTAGTACTGAATAATAGAAGATAGTGTGTATCATCTTAATTTTTTATGATGCAGCACCACAATACAGGTCAAATAGAAATTTTCATTCATTCATTCAAAAAAAACCCCTCAAACATGTAAAACTCTAGAAATACAGAAAGTGGGACTCTAGAAGAAAGAGTTTAGAAAGTGGGAAACTGGATTGACTTCTGTACTAGATCAGGCTGCTCATATCCTTATTTTCTCAGAGTCTTTCAAATATGGCATCTGATGTCATTTTTCTGACTTGAGATGAAGAAAACAGACTTTTTTAGCAGCTTATGAACAAAAAATGAAAGGAATTTCTGCTGCCCATTTCTTTCCACTTCCTCTTGCCACCCTCATATATATAATTGCTCATAAGCATTCACTGAGAAAATGCAATTCAACCTCAAGTAGAAATATAAACTCATAGAATGGTTCAGGTTGGAAGGGACCCTAAAGACCATCCAGTACCAATCCCTCTGCTATGGGACAACTTGCACTAGACCAGGTTCCTCAAAGCCATCTAATAATTCCACCATTCCTCATGGACTTTTCCTTCAGATGCTAGATAAAAGTTTGACTGGAATCTATAGTAACTTCAGTATTGTGCCAACAGGAGCTCATTTCAGCAGTGTGTGGTAGAGATCCCTGGTCTTTTGTTAGATACCCTTGACCCAGCCTTCTTTCCCACATGCCTTCAAATCCAAAGCTCCTGCTCCTCACTAAATCCTACTTTTGGTTCAGGGGTTTAAATTACTATCAGTACCATCAATAGACATGAGCCAAACTTTGTTTTAACAACCTTTTGAGCCAACAGAAAGTTCTCTGTTATTGTGGTTGCTCACAAAAAACAAAGGGAAAAGATATAAAGACCTCCACTTCAGCAGCATCTACTGTGTCTGTGCATTTCGTGTGATTTGAGAAGCATTAGCATTTTGTTTTGTTTCAGTCTTGTAATTAGAAGGATTGTGCTTCATTATCCCACTGTAGTTCCCACTGTGACACAGTCCTGGTTATCTTTGTAAAAGCAGTATTTTATACCAGCATCCAGTTCTGTCAACTGAGTGCAAAAGCATTGGATGTTTCTCCATTTCTTATTTCAAAACAGTATTTAAAGGAAAAGGAAACAACACCTCCCCCTCCCCCCAACAATGTCTTCTTATGAAGTCCTTATATTTGGGAATGATATAAGGAAGCATTTCAGACAAGGGAGTTTATTTCCACAGAACTGAATACTTGAACTATTGAGGGGAACGATATAGTTTGGGGGCTTGGGGTTTTTTTTCCCTTTTTCTTTACGCAATAGCTCTTATTAAAAGGGAAAAAAATAGTTCACATTCATTAACTGATATTTATGTGATGGGGAGGAGGGGGTTGGGTCTTTTTTTTTCCCCAAAAAGTCCCTGAAGAGCTGTTCTACAGAATTATGTTTGCATAGACACTGGCAGTTTTCAGTCTAAGAAGTCTCCAAGGTTGTATCTATGAACTGTATCCAAAGAGCTCCACTGCCTCCTTTTCTTCAACTCATCTGCCAGTATCCTGCCCTTCCTTTAACAATCAGAGCCTCTCCTTGTACAAAACATATGCTCATAGCTAATAAGATGATGTTGTCAGTGATACTTATAATCTTGTGTTCCTGTGTGCATATGTTAACTGCAGTATTCATTTGGAGTATTCTGATATTCAGAAGGGAAAAGGGCTTTCCTATATTTATGTTAATTAGCATAACATAGTCTACCCAGAATTCATCATATTCTGCTAAGCTCTGCCAGAGAAAATGTATTAATAGCTGAACTGTTGCGATCCTTTATTAATATCAGCACTGCAAGCTCTGTACCAATTTTAAGGCTTATCAAGAAGACAGGATTCTTGTACTTATTCCTTAAGTCTTTCCTAGTAAACAGAGATAATGAAAAAATTGCTCCAGGGGAAGAAGCTTGGGAAGAAAGTCAAGTGGTGTTTAACTCCATACTGGGTTGTTATATCCTGTAGCTGTTGGATCAGTGACAATGAATTCTTCCAAGGATTCCAGTTCAGGGGAACATCTTGTGCTTCCTCGTCCCAGATAATACCAACACCTTAAATCCTTGCCATGAAGGCATGGGGAGGCCCCTCTGATAGGAGCACTTCCAAGAGCATCCAAAGTAGATCTGTCTGTTTTCCTGGAAAGCTCCAGTGTAAAAGGATGTTCTGCCTAAGGGGGGTAAGTCAACTCAAACTTTGCCCAATTTACAAAAGCTAGCAGTGGATGGAGATGTGGGGTCACACTGCTTTTGGTATTGGAGAGTGCTGGGATCAGCCTGACCCATCAATCCCTAAGTGGAACATTCAGAGGATGTTTTCTCACTGAAACTGGCATTGGTGGGAGTGTGGCCCTCACAGCTCACCCAGAAACATCTGACTGAGATGTCAGTCACTTTATACTATAAAAATATAAAGTCCAGTTCCACTTTTTAATGGCAGGGACTTCTGACACTCCTCGGAGTGTATGGAGATTCCTCCCTGAAGTGGGGATATCCCTCAAGGTCACTTCTCCAGGCTGAGCAAAAGAGAATTGCCCAAAATCATTGATGTGGATAGGTAAAAACAATCTCTTAATAATGATGAATAACTTAATATTAATTACATAATAATTATTAAGCTTTGAAATTGTTAATTTGATAAATAATGCACTATATTAGTAATTATAACTATATTGTGTAGTAAATAATACTGATTAAAGTCTCTTAGTCTAATCATTATCATCATCAATTTAAATAAATAATTTATTTTATTCATATATTTGGCTTAATATACTTAATCCAGTGGGACAAAGTCATGTGAAGATTCAATTACACCTATATAATCCTTTAGACACAAGTCACTGACCAAGTCTTGGGGTAGACGAGGCTCCAGCCTCACCCAGGCTCCTTTCTGAGGAGTTTAGAAAGCAAGGGGGTCCTTTCTGCTCCTTGTGACTGAATGGGAGGGTGTCCCTGATAAACCTTGCCCAGAGCTTCCATTCCCACAGCATTTGCTGTGACACTGGGTTCCTCTCACAAGGATTCACTTCAATCTTCTCCTTCTTTTCACTTCAGCTTCAGTCTTTCCTTGCTGCTCCCACATTTTCAGCACTTTATTTGTACCCTTCACTCCTTTTCTTCAAGGTGTCCCCTTCTCTTTCTAGCTGATCATCTCTGAACTGCACGTCAATAGGGGTCAATAGTTGACCTAGGAATTAGAGCCAGCCTTTGAGTTTAAGGTCAGACCTCCACCTATGGGACTGGGACAATGTATCTGATACTGGGATATGCTCTAGTGATTAGACTGTTGCCAGCTGGCCAAAATGAAAATTTCACAATTTCGAGTATCTTCAGGTGCTCCTGTTCAGACTTGAGCAAGATTTGCCCTCTTCAGAGCAGCAGGAAGATGCTCTGAGTTTACAGTTATAATCAGGCAAGGATAAATTATGGGGGGAGGGGGGGGAATTGAATACTGTTCATTTGGTATCTCAACAGAGTAACTCTTTAGAAGTCAATGCACAGATCATATCAAGGCGGCACATATGCCCACAGACACTGACATGTTTGTCCTTCCATCAGGAATTCTTGGGGAGAATTTCCTCTAGCATCCAGGACCTTCTTTTTGCAAGAATCTCCATATTTTTTGCATACTAATGGTACAGTTTAGGAAGAACAATATTCTCTAGAATTTAATTTTCTTCTACTTCAACCTAATGATTTCCAGATCGGCCTCAGCAAGGATTTAAACTTCCTAACATCTTATATGTGGTAGCAAGAAACCAATAAATGCATTTTGATTACTGCAGTGGTGCTCAGCTGTGCCTCTTGATACAGCAACAAAGAGAAGGTGCTGTTTGGAGTCATCTTGAGATGGTAAAGGAGGGGGAGTAGAAAGTGAGAACAAAGATACTGAGAGTCCCATGGCTGAGTAAAGGCAGAGGTGTTTACACTCAGCACATTAATAATAGATGAAAATTACTCTGAACATCTCAGAACAGATGGAAATGGCTTTGTGCATGTGCATGCCCATGCAGGACCATAAGTGGAGTGTCTGGAAAACACATGCTGGAGGTTGCAGGTCTCTGAGGTCTCAGCAGGGAACAGACCTGGAGCCCTCCAAAAGCCAGAGCAGCAGGAGCTGAGAAGGAGACTGAATCTACTATGAAAGCTGAGTAGAATCTTGGTTCAAATGATGTAGTATTTGATCCCTGGACAGAAAACCTCAGCCAATGTTCACTGGAAATTAAAAGAGTCAGGACATTTGCTGCAATGCAAGAGAGACAGAGGCCATTTCAAATGAACTGTATACTTCAATTAATTAATGGGGAAGGAAAGAGAAAAACTACTGTATTGAGAGATCCATCCCCTTAGTATGCAGAGAGAGATATAAAAGCATTGCTTTGGTGCACACTAGTTCAACCTATGAGTCACTGTGCCAAATCCATCCCTGGTTTTGAAAGGCTGGAGAAAACAAAAAGAAATTTATTCTTTTCATTCTCTAGAAACAGTCTTTGAGCTCAAATACTTACATCAGAAAAAAACTGCAGATCAAAGAGGCTGAACACTGTGTTATTCAAGCAGGTTAGTTAATTAAAATTCTCCAGTGTACCACAGGGTTTGTGCTAGGCTCTGGCTCCTAATAGTTGCTGTACCTGAGCTCTCCTTAAGGGTCAACCATTCCTTCTCCTTTCTGTCGTACAAGTCCTTTTCCATCCGGGTTTGTGGAGCAAAGAGGACACTCAGTGGCTGGTTAGGTTATCACAGGTATGTGTTCCAGCAGTTTTCCAAAGGAACTGCTCATGCATGCTGCTGGCAGAGGCTGTTCACAGAAGCATGCAGTGCCATGTTGGGTACAACAAGCTCCAGATTTCCAGAGAAGGGCAGTACTCCCCCACTCCAGTCACAGGCATACTAAGACATTTTTCAATTATATTTTTGATAAATGCATATCTTAGCAGAATTTCTTGTAGTTTCTAGGAGATGGAAGGAAAAAGATTTGAGAATGTCTCAATGGGATTTTTCCTCTTTGTAGAAAATAGGATTACCTGCTCTTAGTATTCACAGCCACAATTTTCCCTGTGCTGTTAGGATGAGCCTCCAGGGCATAAACCCAGGGGCCTTTGTGAGCACTGTAGGCACACATTTACCTGACTCAACTGAGATGGAGACTTAGATCAGAGCCACAGTGATGCAGCAAGGCAAAGGTAATGTTTGTGGGCTGAAAGGATCCAGGCAAGCTTTTCCCCAGTATGGAGCAGAATTGAGTTTTGAGGGGCTTAGCCTGTGTCCCAGTGCCCTCCCACTGATGCAGCACACTGGTATGAGAGTAGAAAATATCTAACAAACACTTTGCAAGCAAAAGACCTTGACAAAAAACACCAGCCATATGGTGTGTACTACACACACTGTATATACATTGTTATCTCTGCAGTGCCTGCTCATCTGCCTCAGCACCTTCTCTCCACAAGGCCCCTTTCCCAGACAGGGAGTAATGCACAGGCTCTTGCATCAGTGAATGTTGTCACACAGGTTTCCCTGCATTCCTGTAAATCCCAGAGAAAGGCTGCAAGCAGCCTGGAGGTTTGACCACAACTGTGGTTTTATTCACTGCTGAGTTACCCTGACAAAATGAGCAGTGTCCATTTCTCAAAAAACAGGCAATGTATGTGTTCCAGAATGAATGTATTTGTGGGCTTCTTTGGTTATCAACATAAATACAGGGAAGTCAGGAATTCAACTTCTTCTGCTCCCTACAGGTTCCTGGCATTGGGGAATAAAGAATATTAGCAGAAGAGCAGAGGCAAACTGCACCACTGCTGCCTATGGTTTTCCGGCTTAAAAAAAGGAAAAATTGGAACCTTCAAGGCTGGTCTGGCAACATTAGCTGTTAATTAGGCTGATGTATCAATAAAAGGGGAAGAGTGGGTGGACAGAAGGAGTGCAATTTCTAACTACAGTAGTGCTCATTTGAATAGCGACTGACACGGGGAAGTGATTGGCAAAGTCTTTTTTGACATCCTCAGGCTGATAAAGACAGCAAGGGGATTTCCCACTGAGATCAAGCAGAAATTTGCACAGAGATCAAAGGCAGAATAAAGTATTCCTGTAGTGAGTAGACTCTGAAAAAATCTTCATTACTTCTAACGTACTGCACTGGCTATAGCCAACAATATCCTTTGCAGCACATCATCCTGCTTTATCCTCCTTTGGCCTCTAACTTGGATTTCCTCTTCCTTTTTTTGCCTTTCTTGCAGTCTCCCTGGCTGCCCCACCTGGCAACACAGTCAGTAGCAAAGCTTTTATTAGTAGCATCTTCTGGATTTGGCAATTATTAGTCAGCTACAGGCCTTAAAAAGGAAACAGGTCTGATTACATTTATACTCCTTGCATGCTCTTTAGCACAGGGACCATGTTTTCACCCTGGATTTGCAAGGCACAGTAAGTGATAACAAGTCATACTGGAACTACCATGGTGGAGAAAATAGTGCAGCTGCTGCTAACAGGGGTGTAAGTGAGTAGCAGGCACAGACATCATTCAGAGGAGGTCGTTTAGGCTGCCTGCAGAAGAAATAGTTAATTCTGCAACAATGTATTTGGGAAATTTTGTCAGCAGACCTGTTGATGACTTAAAATACAAAGAGATTTATATATTTATATGTGCACAGATGTATATAAGCTTATTTACTTGATCTTCCGTACTATGCAGAATAGCTGTCAAACACAGAGGTACAGAGAATACCTCAGTCTGGACAAATCCTGTTGCCAGACTTAGGTTTTGATTTGTCATATCACTGAGTTTTATTGTTTTTACTGCTCAAACTTGTATCAAAATAGATCTGACTCTCTGACATTCTTCTCATCCCTTCAAAGCAGACTGCAGTAAGGTGGTGTTTCTGGACTGTGTCCCTTTACATCCATCTGGGACAGCTCCTCAAACTAAACACCTTGTGCAAATAATCATCTCCCAGGTAAACTAATATGGAGCCAAATACTGACACACTTTCTTAAATCATATTTTTTGTTGAACTTCCTAAAAGCAGTTCAGGTGTCTGACACTACTGAAATGAAAACAATTTTTTTTTTAATGTTTTATAATATCTATTGTTAAAACAGCTGTCTGTGACATCACTCAAGGATTTTCTGCAGGGGTAAGGACTGAACAGGCTGATTTAGGATTCGTCTTGTTATTTCCCATTATTTGCCTTTAAGCCAGCAATTTCAAACCAGTCCAACTGTGATTGCTTTGTCCTTCAAAACTCACTTCTCCCTGCCAAAATCTTTCTAGCATTATGTTATAACTTGTCTCCGACTTGACTAAAATTTCTGGAGTTTAACTGGATGCAGTTCAGTTTGAGAATTAATGCAATACAAGAGCATAATCAATGAGCAAGAAAAACAACATTATTCTTTCTCAGAGTGTGGGATGCTGCAAAATTCAAACTAGACCAATCTCAGTCCATGGTTATACATATTCCTTTCAGTACACCCACAAGAACTCCATTAGGACTGACACCAAAGACCATGAACGTTCTGAGAGTCTTTTGAACATGGCTTGTGAACATAAAAGTCCTTCAGACTTCACCTAAAATTTGAGAACAGGACTTCTGTAGGCTTCATAAGAATTTGGATTGCATGCTACCAGAACATTCAGAAAGGACTTTTATCCTTATATTTGAACAGACTAGAATAAAAGCGCCTAAAGAATCCTGAAACAAAAGTAAAATCAATATGTCAGACAGAGGGACACAAATTTATATTTGATAGTGCAGCCAGGCTCATGAGCCCAGAAGTGGGAAAATGAAAGGAGGAACAGAGAGTAACATTTGCAAGTAGAAAAGTCAGGAGCTGCTGCTTCACAACTGCTTCCCATGAAATCTGGAGTGGGAGCAACCTGGGTCTGCAGTCTAGACTCAATTCTGGGTCTGCAGAATTTGACTGTCTTTAAGAACTGTACTTTTCCTACTGCTTTTCAGACTCACTTTTAATTCACTGTTTGTGGTTTCCTCATGCCTCACTCATCATTTTTGCTTTCCCAGTGTCTTTCTCCTGTTCAGTGTTTCACCTGATTTCTTTCTTCGCACCCACATGCTCTTGCACAATCACCAAGTCCCATTTTATTAGCTGCTCTTATTGTAAACTTCTAAGAAGGCTTTACCCAGCAGAGGGGCTGTGCTTTGTGCCTCTTGTGGCCCATCAGCTGTCATTATTGGGATTCACAAGGCCCTAAATGCCTCAGTGTTCTCCAGCTTTCTCTTTATCTCATCAGCACCTGCAATTACTGGCACTGCATTTCCCAGATGGAGTGCAATAAAAGTAGATTATCCAAACTGAACCACTTTGCCTCATATTCTTTCTACATCCTAAAAGGACACTTCTAAAGTAGGATGGTTCTTTTTAGTCTGGGTCTGTATTCTGGCAAGGCTGGCTATTAAAATATCACTGCTTCACATGCTGCCCTTCTCTCTGTACTGGCTGTCAAGTAGTTGGGACCTCTACAGAATCTTCCTTAATATTGTGATTTGGGAAATCTGTTTCCCATATAGTGACTGAATACTAGCAATGACACTAAACCACTCCACTCCTTGGCTTCATCTTCTTTAGCAGAACAAACCTTTTATTCATCCTCCTGCTAACCTTTCTGAAAAGCGCTTAGTGATAGGCAGAAGAAAATTGCAGGGGGGTGCATGTAAACTGAATTTAGCTGCTGAAGTGGAATTGTCTTCCACAAACATTTGCACAGCTCTAAGGAAAAATAATATCTCAAATTCAGATTTAATTCAAGTTTAGTTCCAACAGAAGCTTTTAGAAAGCTTCTAAAGCTAGATCAAGATGTCCAAAGAAGAGCAGTGTTTCCTAGAAGGGATCACCTGGGAAGTAGTGTGAAAGTGTGAGTGGGCCTTTTAGGAGTCATGGCATATACACAAGATGGCTGTGGAAGAGATAAGCAATGTTTTCAGCTCAGGGCAGAACAAATGGTGCTGCTTTAGTCCACAGCATAAAAACAACATGGCAATAGATGCTGCTTTTAGAGGCACATTATGCAAACAGCTGAGAAAAGTCTGAGGATAGCTGCTCTGATCTTGAGGAACTGAAACAGTCCCTATGTGTCCTCAGTGCTCTAATTCCTCTGGCTCTAGAGGATCCCGCAGCAGTCTGGGAAACTGGTGCCAGGTTCATCCAGTGCTGTTTGAGTGAGCACAGGAAGGTCTTGACAGCAGAACCCCCCTGGGATGCAGCTTAAAAGCCGCACCAGAAATGAAAGGCCACAGGCTGTTCACACCTCATTCCCAAGGGCGTAACTGTTCCACAAGGGAAGTGGAAGAGTGGTCTCAGAGCCAGTCACAGCTTTGCCAAGGCTCATTCTGCTGGCATAGTCTCTCAGAGTCATCAGTGATACTGGTTTAATTGCATTTGCATACTGTGCTATTTCCGAACACCCTGCGCAACAACCCTAATTTTGCTCTCAACAAGATGTGACGACTCTCATTTCACTGACAGTCTAAGTTGCTGAAAATCTAAGTTTTAACTCACAAGTGACACATAGTCCTAGCTTGTGATCAGGACCCTCAGTACTGATTCCATTTCCTTTTCATATCAGATCTGTCTGTTGTTCTTTAGATTAAATAATCTGGGATGGCTTCTGTGGGAGCTCCCTGGCTCTCAGAATTGTTACATGACTGACCCAACCTCCATCCAAAGACCAAATTCTCCCTGTTTAAATAGAAGTGATTTCCTCTCCTGCTCTGCCCATGGAAGGGCATCATCCATCCATCACAGACTGCAGAAGAGCAGTGGGGCTGGTCTGCACTGCCAGTCAGGGAAGTTCATGGTGGTCTTCAAGAAGAATAATTAGTAGGAAGTAGGACAGCAGGGCAAAGGATGAGATTCAGATTATTGGGAGCCTTAGATCACCTCCCTCAAAAAGAGCAGCAAGTAACTCAATGTGTTGAGAGAGAAGGGGTCAGTCATGCTGTTGTTAATATCATATCTCAAGGCACAGCAGGGACCGTTGTTTGGAGTTGGCCTAAAATTTTTATAGTGGAGGGCATTCAGCCACAGTTTAAAGGCTTGTAATGATGAAGACTTTACTTGATTTATCATGAAGTTGGTTAATTGCCCTCTTAGTTAAACATTAGCTTCATTTTTCCATTCCCTGCAATGTGGCTTCCTGGTTTTATAGTTTATAGTTCCTGGGTCTTGGTGTACCTTTATCCCCTGGATAAGAGGGCCCATGGCTCCCTGTCAGCTCTTTGAGAAGCTGCTTATGGACTGCCAGGAGTGTTCCAGCAGTGCCTGTGGGCTCCCACATGGAAGCTCTCAATGGGGTGTGGTTTCCAGAACCCAAGCCTGCTCTCACTACAGCCCAATTCTTAGCTCATGATTCTAACACAGGAACCTCTTTCTCAGACTTTGATCGGTGCCCTATTATCTATAAATTGCAAACATGGTAACAAGCCAGTAGTTACTTATCAAATCTTCACAAATCTCATCATTTTTAGTAAATGTTTTAGTACAAATTTAGGGTTTTTTTAAATAAAGTTTTGCCCTCTATTCCTTTTTATTACTGTTTATTTTTAGAATAAGAAATATGCTTTACATCATTTGATATCTGAACATAGAACTATCTGAAGTAGTTCTATTAATAGACTGAAGTGTTCCTGTTGCTGAGGAAGATTAGTACAACTCTGCTGAATGAAAAGCACAATAAAAAGAAAACATTAGAATAAATGAGAATGTTTTTATCATTTGCTTGGTAGTGAAACTGCAGAAATTACACAAACTTGAGAAATTTTATATATTTGAATAATTTGTGTGTGGGAGAGGTATTCTATATGAAGGACTGTTTTTTTTTGTGTTTTCCCCTTGGCAGTATTCCTACAAATCATTAAATCCTTATTAATGCAGAAGATGTTAGCTTAAATAAAGTACACACCGCGTTAATTTCAAGCATAACAAGTATAATTCTACCTCTTCATTTCAGGCTAACTGAATCCAGAACTTCATGCAATATTTCTGTGTTATAGATGGAAACCTAAACTAGCAAAGGTAGCAACTATCAATGGAGATTTGTGTAACCTCTGATCTCTCTGGTGACCAGTGGCAGGACCCAAGGGAATGGCCTGAAGCTGTGTCAGGGGAGGTTTAGGCTGGGTATCAGGAAAAGGTTCTTCACCCAGAGGGTGGCTGGCCACTGGAACAGGATCCCCAGGGGAGTGGTCACAGCCCTAAGCCTGACACAGCTCAAGAAATGTTTGGATACCACCTTGGGCACCTGATGGGATTTTCTGATGTCCTGTGCAGGGCCAGGAGTTGGACTCCATGATCTTTGAGGGCCCTTTCCAGCTCAGGGCTTTCTATGATTCCCTGACTCTGATTCTTTGCTTCTGATTCTAACCAAGAGCACAGCCAATAATGGTTTGCTGAAATGCATGATTTGTTTTGCTTTAAAATGAGCAGTAACATACTTGGCTTACATACTTTCATTATATTTTATGTAAATTGTTTAAAGGGTATCTTTTCCAACTAACTCCTGGTGGAAACGATGCGGGTGTTAAATATTAACCTGCAAGCTAATTAAAATTCTTAAATATGGTGAAGCCCTGTCATTTTTTATTTCAGTGGCACTTGGGTTACAATCTCTTGGCTGATTCTGATCTCCCATAAAAGTTTTGTTTGGATGGTTAAAACAGTCTCCTTATATTTTTATAGCATATCGACTTAGACTAGAAAAATCACACACTTCTAAACTGATTTGGGATTGGCCTTACTGAAGCTGATTTTCTCTGTGGCCTTAGGTAAATGAATGTTGTCTCTATTCTATATCAAACTGAATTTCACAAACACAGACCCAAAGTCGTAAGTGTTTCAAAATCAGCTTTCATTAAATGAACCTTTGAAGAAAAGTATTTGAGCAGTAAAAGGCATAAAGTGCAAGATATCTGAGAAATGTCCAGCAATATGCTGTCACCATGTGACAGGTTAGTATTTGTTTAGCTTTAAATCTCTTTCCTTCTCTATGAATGTCAAAACACTTATTATGTTGCTATATATGCGTATAAAAGCCAAGTGTAGTAAGATAAACAATGGAATTGCTAATACAGACATTAAAAGAGCACATGATTGGGTTTCCATTTGCTCTAAGTAATGCTGACCAAGAGTTGCACAGCAGCTCCAACATATTGAACTTGTTTTCTAGATTTCTCAATTTCTTCCTGTCAGGCCAAGCTGCACCAAAATTGCAAGGGAAATCAGTTCTGCTGCTGCTGCTGACAGTACTTCCTCATTAATCTTGTCTTACAAGATTATGCAGTTTGCTTGATTGCCATGTTTGCCTTTGCCTTCATAGAAATTTTGTGCCATGGAATAATTTTTATATGAGGAAGAAGAAAATCCTTTTCATCTACTCAGATGCACGAAGGTCATGAATGCAGACAGCTCCAGAGCTAGCCTGTACACTGGGACCAGTCCCCTAGGTTATGTCCCCACTACCTGCCACCAAGGGCAGCTGCCTGCTCCTGTATGAACAAGTCCTTTTCCCTGTGAAACAGAACAGTTGCATCCTTAATCCCATGGGGATGACCCCAGCTCCTGTTAGCTCCTCAGCTGGTTGGTTGGCGCCAGGCAGAAAATGCACCAGGAATAATTTCCAGAAACTGAAGAATCAACACTGCTAACTTAATGGTGCAGATGCAGCCTGAGAGTCCTCTTCCAGTTAAACAGGAGAAACAGGAGCTTTGTCATAAACAGCAAAAGTAGATAACTCACATCTTTAGCTGCTTATTTCTTTCCATGACTTTAAAAGTGTGAGGAGTGACTAAGAGACAGAGACATCTACGTAGTAGAAGTCTAAAGGTAGATGGGATAAATCTTCCTGAACTCACAGCTACACTTGCAACATTATGTCCCATATTAAAGTCAGTGGAACTTAATTAATAGTTTGGTTTTACACATGCACTTCAAATGTCCTTCCTGTTCATCAAAGATTTCTAAAATCAAGGCCAGTTCAATTCTTTCAATCCTGTTTTCACTGAAGCTAAGGGCAAACTCCCATTTCTTCATTGGAGCCTGGATTTCCTTGTTAGGGTTCACGTTTCCAAATGAGAGATTCTCGTTTTAATTGGATTACTTGCCAGTGTCTCTGCTAATAGGCAGTAGAGACTGAGAAAAACAATTATAACTCTGATATTCTGGACAGCTCTGCTACTCTAGCTCTCCCCCAGCATCTGAAGAATTGGCAGTTCTTAGAAGAAAGTCCATACTAAATTAGGAAACGTTCTTTTCTGCTCTATATTAACAGCTTGCAAGCAGCAGGAGACCAAAGAGTTTTGCTCTATGAATTTTTTTTAAATGCAGAGAATTAGTTCTTTTCTTGTTCTCTATTTTTATTGCAACACTTTTGCCAAGACTCCATATGCCAAGATGTAATTAGCTTTCAGAGAAGACATTTGCAGATCTGGCACAGACCACAGATAGTTTAACAGCTTCTTTTCTGTTTCTTCTGAATATTAAGCAGGAGCATATAATTGCTTGTGACTTCTTTCAATGCATCTCTGGAGTTTAAATCATTTTTCAGAATTAGATAAATATATTAAAAAAAAGATTAACTCAAATAGTATTCAAAGAAGATATTTTAGGCACACATAAAATCAGGAATTCCTGCAATTATGTGGTTCATTTCAGTGCAAATCCAGCCCTATCTTTTAATTATACATATATTCATTCACTCTCTTTCTATACAAAGATGAGAAAGACTGAATAAAGACTGCCAGGTGTGTGCAATAGAGAAGAGCTGATTTTCTGAGGGCCACCATGTCTTTTGGTATTCCTTATCTCTGGAGTGCTTAATATCCCATTCATTTCTCTTTATATTTTATGGCTTTTTATTTGCTCAGCAATTTGTTCTTAACCAGACATCTGGAGCTAGCACAATATTTTCAATGAGCTTGAAGATCACTGGAAGCATTGAATTTTTTTACTGATATCACTGCTTTCCACATCACCCCAAAAATGTGAGTGCTCTCCCTGGTCCAAGCCATAACTACACTGCTCCTCAGCTCCTTCAGGCTGGCTGATTCTTGCTGTTTTACTGCCCACCATCTTCCAAGCCAGGTACAAGGGATGCAAAACTTCACAGTGATGGTGATATTCCCCACATTGCATTGGAACAAGCATGCAGACAGGAACAAGGTAAATCAGCCTCCCTCCTAGACAGACTGAGGGTAAATGGATGTCTGACCCACATATGGAAGATGCTGGAAGGTTACCAATGATACTTTAACTGGGGATCTCCTCCTATGTCCTATTTCCAAAGGGCCCCTCTGACTGCAACAGCTCTATGAATAGCTTCTGAAACGATGTCTGGATCTTTTTGATGAATTTTCCACAGCACATCTTCACCTCTGTTTGCTGGACCAGCTTTGGCTCTGTGGGTCTGTGCTCTTAAAGGTGACAGGAGTTTTGAAGTGCTTTTTCCCACTCTTCTTGCCTGCCTCTTCCACACATTCATCTTCTGGCTCCTGTGCAAAAGCAACGGCCAGTGGGACTTGCAAGAGCTGCTCTCAATGGCAGTGAACTCCCTTTACTGTTTCCCATTAGAAAAAAAAAATTAAATATATATATATATATATATATATATATATAAAGTTATTCTACATCTTTAAGACTGTCCAGAGTTGGAGTCAGTGACCCTTGTGGGTCCCTTCCAGCTCAGGATACTCTGTGATTCTGTGATGGCTGCCTGTTGTGGCAATGCAGGCATCAGACAGTGCATTGTTACAAGATACTGCAGCACGGGGACACAGAGGGGACAAACTGGTGAAGCAACCTCGTGTGGGTCATGCATAGGCATGAGACTGCTCCAGGCACGGCAGTTCTGCAGGAGAGTTCTTGGGATGGGCTGCAGTTTATGCAAAGAGCTGATTAAGCATCATGTAAGTAAAGTTTGGTAGGAAAGTAAACTTTGGTAAGGAAAGAGGTAGGAAAAGACACTTGAAAAATTACAGACTCAGAATTGCTTGGGTTGGAAGGCCCCCTAAGGATCTTCCAGTTCCAAGTCCTCTGCCATGGCAGGGCTGTCATCCACTGGATCGAGTTGCTCAAGTCCCCATCCAATCCAGCCTTGAACAATTTCAGGGATAGGGCATCCACAACTTCTCTGGGCAACATATTCTACTGCCCAATTAAGTAAGTTCTCAGTTTAAATGAAGTGTTTGCATATGTCCAATTTGAAGACTGCTTAGGATTTTAAACTGAAAAGGGTGACAGCTTGAACACATGAAAGACATAACAAAATTCAATTTGTTTCATAAAATACCTAACTGAAATGTTTTGCTGCTTGACTGCACCTTGATGATGCACCGGGGTGGGGGGGTGGGGGGGGGTGGGGGGTGGGGAACAAAGGGATGTTGGTTTGCTCAGCAACTTAATACGTAGAGCTATCAAACAAAAAAGATGTCAGTATTCACTGAGCTGGTAACAGACTAATCCACTGCAAGGCTGGAAAAAATGTGACTTGGATCTTACATAATCTGGACAGCTTAGTTTTCAAAGGATGTATTTTTGTGTGCCAGAAAGTCAGGCTCTGATTAATAAGGCATTTAACATAAATGACATGGTTTTGACAAAAGAAAAGTGACAAACAAGCAGAATGTGATACCTCCCTTACCCTCTGGCTCCCTCCAAAGACTTTTTCAAATCCCGTGCTAATTAGATGCATGTGCAAACAATTGATGTGTCATGCCTTTAACAAGCAAAAGCGTGTTTTCTGTGAGCCAATTTCACCAAAAATTCAGGCAGATTCTCCTGTCTTATTACCAGGAAGGGACGTTAAGGCTGGCTGAGTACTGCATGCCGTGGATCACCTGCCTTCAGCCTTCTGGTGTCACTCACCAGCTGATTCCCCCCACCTGAAGAGCTCAAGATGAGGCAGCCACTGTCAGATTCCATCCACTACTACCAGCCAAAAGTCTTCAAACAAGTGCCTGGGATGCTGCAGGCTTTCCTCACCTCACTCCAAACCAGAAGGCTGGCTGTTGTCACTGGAATGAGAGACTATGGATATTGCAGTGGGAAGCTTCTGGAAAGCCATGGATATTTGATCTAAACAGTCATCCTATTTATGAAATCCATCATAAGCCAGCTGAAGGCTGCCAGCACACCCAGCTCTCCACATGTCCCCTCCCCTTATTTACCTTCAACCTTTCTCTGCATGCTCATCCTGTGCATGTCTGAAGAGTGTGGAAAATGTGCCTTCTTCAGACTGCCTTACGAGGGACAGTCCAGGTCTCTCTGTTATCACCACTGCAGGAGAAATTTTGTTGGCTTACAACTCAAATATTCCCACTTCAAAACAGGAAGCAGGTAGAGAGAGGACCATGACCAGGTAACTACACCAACCCTGTGAGGATTATAGAATTCCTTAATAAGAAAATGCAGGTATAAGTGACCTCAGGAAGCTGCAGGGTATATATATATGTCAAGCTAAAATAACATAAATAGGGGCAATAAGGACAAAATGTTTAGCAAGGCCATTGTTTGAATTTGAATACAACTCCAGGAACCAAGCTAGAGCAGCAGTAAGGCTGAAGGTTGAGCCCCCATACTGCAGTCAGCTCTGCATGGGTGCCTTTCTGTGCAACATGTGGAGCTCTGCACAGCCTAAAGGTTGCCTACAGAGTGGTGATGAAAGAACCAGGACCTCCAGCAGCACTACTGATTGGGTAGACATGGCAGAGAGAAAGAAACAGTGAAGGAAAAAGTAGGAGAAAGGAAGGTTAACAGTCCTCTCCTTCCTAGGCCACATTGAGGGTTAAATTATTCACTTGATGGGCAATGTGAGGATGAAGGCAACAGAGCTGACACAGTAGAGACCCACAGAAACACCAGTCATTAGGGTGTCACTTGTTTGAAGCATGGTGGCCTTTGTCACCAAATCATGGATGGCATGGACATGTGGACTGGAGGAGAAGCACCAGCAGGCATGGCTTCTGTTGGATTCTGCAGCCCTTGAGATATGGCTGCAAACATGGGCAGAGAGGCAGGGCCCCATCAGGATCCTACAAGGGTTGAATACTCTTTCTCAGGATGGACTTTGATTATCTAAACTGTCAAAGAGTAGAACTGCTGTCCACAGTTTAAGCAAATTTGTGAAAGAAAGAGTCTCTTCTTTTGTGCCAGAGGACATCAAGAAAGCTGGTGAAAGGACTGCAAGGCACATCCTGTGAGGAGAGGCTGAGGGCTCTGGGTTTGTCTGGTTTGGAGAAGAGGAGGTTGAGGGGAAACCTCATTGCTCTCTAACAGCCTCTGGAGGGGGTGAAGGCGAGGGGAAGGGAAAAGCTCCTCTCCCTGAGATCCAGTGACAGGATGCATGGGAAGGGTTCAAGTTGTATCAAGAAGTTCAGAAAGGACATTGGGAAGATGCATTCCTTTACTGAGAGGATGGCCAAAGACTTGAACAGGCTTCCTAGAGAGCTGATCAGGGTTTTACGCCTGTCACTTTTTAAGAGGCATTTGGACAATGTCCTTCACAATATGCTCTAAATTTTGGTGAGCCCTGAATTCATTAGGCAGTTGGACTAGATGGTTGTTGCAGGCTTCTTCTGACTGAACCAGTCTGTTTTGTTCTGTTCTATTCATTTCTGTTCTACTCTATCCTATCCTATTCTATTCTTCTCATCCCACTTGTGTGGGGTTTGACACATACAACCTTAGGGGTGCATCAGCGAATTTATATGCATAGGTTCTACAAAAATTCATATGAGACCTTGTTTCCAAGGATTCAGCATCTATGCATGGAGTGCAGTTGAATTTCTTTGCCTGTCTGGTAATGAAATGCCAGAATGGAGGAGGAGACCAATAAGAATGAGTCAGGTTCACAAGGATTTAGTGCAAGAATTAGCCGCTGTTTTTAACTCCTGTATTCAGACCACAACTCTTTCTTCTGACTGATGTTCTCAGGTCCACTGATGTATTTTCCATTTAAAAAGCTATTTTTTAACTCCCAAGTCATGCTTCACTCCAGAATTCTTTACAATGGAATTCACAATGAGTTCCTTGACTAAGGTCTAAACTCCTGCATTTTTTATTGTCTGCCATATTTCTATATTACACTATCAGAAATATCAAGGTTAAATTGCCAAGGTCAGAATCCCCTGACAAAGTGCAGTAATAAATTTAGTGGAGACACTGTAATTGTTTCACCCTGAAATGCCAATGAATATATTGAACGTTGTAAAGCATCTCACTGCCCTCTTACCATTTCCCAGAAAGTTACATTATATGCAGATGCTAATTTGTTAATTGTCATGCAGTCAAAGGCATGCAAATGATGTAAAAGTGGATCTACTAAAGAGTATTGACATGCAAATTGTAAGTTCTTTCAAGTCTGAAGGGAACAAGAACATTCAGCTCTTTCCAGCTCCAGCATAAATAAAAGTTCATTAGCTTAAAAAATACTTTAAATATAATTTGAATATGGGCTACTAAGAGTAAAAGTAAAAATGTTTACCTGTGACTGTTGGAGAACTTTTCTTCTGGAGTGACCTTGCAATTGAAAATTACATTTTTGAAAAGCATTGTACAGCCAGATTGCAGTGGAAGTAAGGAAGTCCCAACAATTTACTCTCAGGAAGTGACACGACAAAATTGCTGGAAGGGTTTTTTGCACTTAGTGCCTTTGGCATCCTGGCATGTTCTGCTTTCTCTTCAACTCCAGTCCAGAAGAAGGACACTCTCTGCTTTATCTGCAAGTGGTGCTATCTTTTTTCATCCCATCTGCCTTCATGGGAAATAAATCTTGTGCATTTAGTTCATCTGACTTGATAAATGCTGCATGGGAAGTAAGAATGTATTTTGTGTTTTTTGAAGACATGTTCTTGAATTTCTTGCTTTTGCAATTAGTGCCTGTCCAGCATAAATCAGAAATGTTCCTGTATTCTACTTTCTGTGTATATATTTCCACAGATCCAAACCAAGTTTTTAGACAAGAACTGGTGAATTCAAGTTTAAACTTCTCCAAGGAAATGACTAAAGGTAGGGTCTGATCACTTACTGAAGAAGTGGAAAATCACTGCCCTCCAAAGGCAGCTCAGATTAGATACTAAATAGGGAAGCAATTGAAATGGCCAGTCATTTGAAACTTTTACTGTCAATATTTCAATTAAAATAGAAATACTTTTACTGAATGTATGGAAAAGGATGTTCTAGTTGATATAAGGCTTTCATTTTTTCAGAAAGCTTTTGACAAGGTTGAAAGATTAGGAAAAGGAACTAAGCTGTCATGGCAAAAAAAAAGGAAGGTCAGCTCAAGGATAAAGAATTTCTTAAAGACAGGAAACAGAGTAAAAATAAAGAGTTTTCATAATGGGGGATTATCTGTGGATCCCTAGAGAGACCTGCGCTCAAAGTTGAGCTGCTCAACACCTTCTCAAACGGTCCAGAAAAAGAGATGAACAATGAGATGACAGTATTTGCTAAAATAAATGTTGAGGTAATAAAATGGCTTGCAGGAACCATATCTCAAACTGCCTGAGAAGAGCACAAAAATGTCTGAAAATCCCAAGGAGTTTAGTGACTGAAGGAAAAAGCTCAATATCTCTAAATACAAAGTGGAAAATAACTCCACCTAAACCAGCTTGATCTGTCAGTATGTAGTGGCAGCATCTTGTCTAGCTATTGAAACTCAGGAAATAAAACTTGAGCTCCCTGTAGGCAGTTTTATAAATATGTGGGCACAGCGCTTGACAGTATTCAAAAGATAAAAGACCATCAGGAATCTGTAGGAAAGTGAGAGATAACATGGTGCTGTGTAAAACCATAGGGCAAACACTTAGATTTTTTGCCCCACTCTGTCCTGGATGTAACAGAAGTAGAAAAGGTTCTGAAGAAAACAACAGGATGAATCAAAGGAACTGGGAATCCCCAAGGAGATGTTGATAGGCTTAAAATAAACTAAGGCAAATATTTACAAGATGCATAATTAAAGCACGAAGCTTGTAGCCACAGGATAAAGGATGGAGGTTTATAAGCATAGTGTGAAATAACAGCAACACAGATTCACAGAGAAGTGTTCCATCAAAGATAATTGCGTGTCAGCCCCCTGGGTCAGACTTTCCTACAACTGCTGTCTGAGATTGTGTTAGAGAAGGATCACTCTTTTCAAAATTTCTTCTACAGAACAGGGTCAAGTCTTCCCAGCAGGGTACGCAAAATTGAATTTTGCCTCTCCCAAAATGAGGGGAAGAGGCTGGACTAGGTTGGAGTGTGCAAGAGAACCTGCCTGCCTCAAGGGTTAGCAGGTGTGATGGGGCAGTCACACACAGTTACTCACTGTGATTGCTGGCCTAGAAATGTCCTGCTTGGAGGCACATCTTGGGCTAATTGGGCTTCTGACTTGGGTTCATCTTGGCTTCCTTACACCTACTGCTGTGGGCAATGGCGTAAGAAATTTATTGGTGAATTTGTGCCTCCTGATAGGCTTCTGAATTATATCCTCATCTTTGCCACTGCTGGATTGAGTGACAGAGGAATATCACTTTATTAAAAATTCTTCCTATGATCACCCATAAGACAAGCATATCCTTTCCCAGTTGTGACTCATCGTTCACCAATAATTTCAGCATCAATTAAGCTGAAGTTGGGAAGCTTTCAGGGCTCCTCAGGAAGTGAGGAGAGACTAGATAAAACAGTAGAGCTCAGACCTTCCTGGGAAACTGTGGGGTATGATGTATGAAGTCCTGAAGTCACCTGTGGATCTGAGTGCTGGGAATTTCTTTTTGCAAAGGCATTTTTCCTTAAGTGACTCATCCTGACAATAAACCATGCTAGATGCAAAATTTAAGAGTTAGTTTGTACATCAAGCTGTTTACTCAAATTCCATAGCAAAAGGAAATGGTGAGAGCTCCTATGAACTGCTATGAACCAAGAACTCTAAAATCAGCATGAAAGATACAAACCAGCACCACATTCTTGTGGAACACTGGCCTGGACATGGACTGGTGGAGTCTGGATTAGCTCAAGACTGGATGGTAGTTTTGAAGTAGGTTTCCTGCTCGTCTCCATTTGTTATTCCCTTCTTTGCAATGTCAGGGAAGAGATTCTTACAACCACCTGAACAGACCCAGTGTGTCATGCCCCAGAATGGGCAAGGAGGTATAAAATTAGTGAGAACATTGTGCAGGACAAGAAATGGGGAGATCATTCATACTTGTGCTCACGCACAGGTGTCCCTTCTTCAGACAGACTGAACAATACCTTGGATCCTCTTTCCCAATCTGAGTAAAGATCCAGGTCAAAAAATACTATATAAAGTCTTTACAACCAAAGGGGACCTGGAACCTCAGTCTGTCTGACCAAACTATGCATTTTTATTCCTGATTCAAGATTCCAGTGATAAATTCAAGATCTGATATTTCAAGAGCTATCAGTTGCTGAAACTAATTTCACAGCTCGTTTAATAGGCAGAATTCTCTGTCTCTAACCACATGTAGTAATTTTCTTTTATACTGTGATTCAGATACATCCAGTAATAAAATCTCTCCTACTTGAGTCCCAAGCTGATTTAAATGGTCATTTTCACTAGCTGTCCTTGAATCTTCTACACTGAATCCTGAATTAATACAAGGAGAAATAAAAAAGAGCTTCTTTTGTCTGTCAAAAGAACAAGAACTAGATTTGAGGTTTTCAGTGATGTGATAGCAGGTTTGAGCTGACCTAGAGAAATTAATTTGTCTGGATAACTGTGACTTCCATTCCACACATTTCTCTACTACTTATGAGCAAATATTAGACTGAGTAATTCCTTTGAAACAGGCATTAAAAAGCTTCCCTCTGTCATTAAACCCTTTCATTGCCTCATTAGTTCTAGCAGTATAATCTGTTTTTGATTAACCAGGTTGTTAAGCAACCAGTGTCAAACACTGATAAAGAAGGAGAATTTGCTTTACAGATCACAGACATGTAATTATGTATCTCAACACAGCTGATAAAGTGTGAGAAATTACCTACAGCCCCACAGAAACCCCCCAGCACATTAGCACCAAGTAATTTGACAACACCTTCACAACTACAGGTACATATTAACATGTCACAGGAACCTTTGGTACTTCACTACCTCTTTGAGAATGTTCAGACTGAAACTCAAGTTTTGTAGGATAGAAACTGAAAAAGTTTAATTGATCTATCTAAGATACTCTAGACCTATACTGGAGGCACACTTGGAAAAGTTTTGAGAATATTTGACAGTGACTTAGTTACATACATTAATTCCCAGATTGAGCTAAACTGTAAGCATAAATTTTAAAAGGTTCACATTTTTATTTAGCATATTGAAAAATAATTTTAGTGAGATGAATATAGCTTTTACTACAGACATAAGGAAGGGTGACACAAGCATTTAAATAGCAGAAGCTGTAATTAGATACTGAGCACAAGTACACATAAGGAAGTTCTGAAAATAGTGCAGAATATCAGCATCTTTAAATATTCAGAAATACAGTACAGAGTATAAGGTTCATGGAAATTAAAAAAAATAGTGAAACAATATAGACTTGATTCCCTTGAGGATTTCTGCTGCAGAATAGAGTAGGGTGCAGGAAAAGCAGACAGCTTGGATTTCTTCTGTAGCTAATGTCATGCCTCACTTCAGCTATACCTTATAGGTGACTGATAAATCTCCGTGAATGTTTTCCCTTTGAAAATTTTATATTGATGATGCACTTTCGTTTAAATATGGAAGCATATTGGAACTTTATTATCAATCTCAGTGAAATTCTTAATTAAAAAGTCTGATGGCTGCCTGCCTTGTTGCAAAACCAGAGGAGCCAACTCTGATTTATGTACCCTGTCAAAACAGGCATAATTATGCTGCTGGTAGACTTGCAGATGGTTACCAGTGAGAACACAAAAACAAGGGTCAAAACATAACCACAGGTCACATCTTTTTAGCCAAATGTTCACCAGCCAACTCTTCTATACACATATTTCCTATCATGTTTTAAGCAGAAAGGTAGTTATTGTTTAGAGCTGTGGAGTTTTTAATGCTTCTGTTCATGTGACACATGCTATAACTTCTGAGATCTTTTTTTTCACCCAGACATTCAGGCTGTGCTGCACTGAGAGTTGTATTTCCAGTAACAGAAGTATAACCTCCAGTGTGGACCTGGTTATTATGATTTTCCTATGCATCATGCATAGGAAAAGCTGTAATCAAATAACAGAAAAGTGCCTTACAAGTTGACACCTCCATATAGTGCCCTATATGGGAAAACTGATTCTTTGTGCAGATCTGAACACATCCAAGGGCAAAACAATTATGCTAAAGCAGAGGGCTGGTTCTGTATTATCCCATCTCCTAATGGGATAGTAAATGGGCTTTTGACTCCTGATTCCTGCCCAATTCCCACCACATCAGGGCTTCTCTATGAGGAGCTGTGGCATTCCTTTAAATGGATCTGTGGCTCACATTTCTGTGCTCTGTGTAAGGGAGTGGTTGCTGTTGTCTGTAGGAAGGGTTTGTAAGGCAGAAGAAACGATGCCCAGTCTGTCCTTGCTTCCCTACTCCTTCTAATGTCTATGTTTTATAATTAGCTCAGGTAATCCATGGTGATTCTGAAACCACCACAGTGAACAGTTTTCAGAACTGATGGCTCTCACAGTGCATTTAATGTGACATGGTTGATGCAGGAACAATTCTTACAAAACCTGCCTCAGAGAGACCTCACCTGATTATTAGATAGTTCCAGTGCACAACTGTGCAACCAAGAGTAGCACTTCTGCCACTAATAATATCTTTTATCATTTCTGCTTTTTAAAAAGTAAAACATGAACTGTCACTCTGAGTAAGCGGTGTTTTCTAAATTATGTCATATCTTTTGTCCCTGTTAATTCATGTGCTATTCTCCTAGATTTCAGCTTCATTGAGCTTTCACTGTGCCTGGGTATATCAGAGGTGGAAGGAGAAAACTTCTTCTGTCAGTATTGCTCAGGTGCTGCAAATGAGAACAATAAGTTTCAGCATGCTACAGATGACTCTGTAACAGAAGAAATACATTTATTCACAAATAAATTGCAATTTAACTGTGAATATGTGGTGCCCAGTGACAGAACCAGAGACAGCGGGCACAGGCTGAACACAGGAGATCCTTCTGAACATCAGGAAACGTGTTTTTTTTACTGTGAAGGTGACCAAGTGCCAGCAGAGGTCACCCAGGGAGGTTGTGGATTCTCCATCCCTGGAGGTATTCTAAAGGCATCTGTACATGGTCCTGGAAAAATGGCTCCAGTTTAAACAGTGAAGCTGGACCAGATGACCACCACAGGCCCCTCCCAACCTTGAACATTCTGTGACACTATGATTTAGTTTGGGTGAAGTTACCCAGCCCAGCACTGGCAGCAAACACCTGGTCTTTACCAACTGTTCAGAAAAAGATTAATGCTCAGGCCCTCTATGGCTTTCTTTCATAATCATTAACCAGTAAGAAATGTATTTGCTATTCATCAGTTCCCCTCTATGGGAATTATCTTTTGAAACCTGCAGTGGGAAAGCACATTTTGCATGTCTGGTACTGTTACCCATATATAATATGGGTACTGAGCATATCCAGAAATCTAGTTAAGACTAAAAAACCTTTTGGTAGTTTTGAACCAAGTTTGCTCTTTTGTTGGACATTGTTCTGCGCTACAACTGTAATTGGAAGTGCAGGATAGCTTTACCCTATCATAATGTAACAGATTCCTTCTGCTTTTTTTGACCAAGATGAATGAATTCAGTGCAGGAGGGAACCAGACACTTTCTGTTTTGTACATCAGCTGAACTCTCATTCTGATGGCAAATCCAAAACTTAACATCCCATCTCAATTTTAGTACAAGAGGAAGATTTTGTGGCAAATCCAAGGGCATTCCTGAACTGTTACATCTTTCCTCTCAGTACTGCCAGAATTTGTCATTAACCCCATCCATCTCCTGTCTACTGGATGACAAGTAAATCCATCAACTGCATACTGCTAAAATTCATCCAGTCATCTAGTTAGAGGTGAAATATCACAACACACACTCAGTGCTTTCTGAAATTTTAATCTACTTAACCCAATTACATACTAAGAGATAATGCTGTATGTACAACTGCTGAGTCTGCTGTGGCAGAATGAGGCAAGTGGCAAATCAGAAAAGCAGCATTTTCTTATCTCCTCTAAGAAGGAGAATCATGTTCCAGATGCACAATGGCTTTGACCAGCTGCCATGCCCTTAACTGGGGGAGAAAATGCTGGAGTTTCCTTCCTCAGTCTTTCCTTCTCTGGTGGGGGGCTCTGACAGTCTTTCATTCCTTTTGTTATTTTTTTAATTTTCACTATACAAGGGATATTTTATCTACGTTGGCTGCATGTTCTTTGTCCTCTTTCTCAAAATTTTGTAAGGTGTTTTTATGCTTCTGTGGTGTCATCTTGTGCTCATGCACTTTGTCTCCCTGGGATCAAGAACTGCTTGTGTTCTCCATGGCCCATACACAGTTGAGAGGTTTATTGAAGCTCATTCTCAGAATATACTCCATTTTCAGGCTGGATCCCAAGATTATGTTCCCATGTGAAACAATGCTTTCTTCAGTAGTTCCAAGAACGTTTTGGTACCTGCTATTAATTTTCCTATGAGGTGTAATTGTAGATCAATATATTTTTTATTTCCCCTCCAAAAAAAAGAGAGCAAAATCTATTCACAATGGAACCAGATGAAAAAGAGCTGGAATGGGGAAAGATGCAATCGTATTATCCTTCAGTTTGACATTAGAGATTAATTTTTATAGCTCTCTCTTTATGAAAAAATAAAATAACCATACCTGACCAGGCTGCATGGATGCCTCTGTTTTCCACAATTGTCTAAAACTCTTGACAGGTTCATCCATATTGGCTGAAGGTTGGAAAGGCTGATTGTCCCTACAAGATTTTCAGAAATAAGCAATGAAGAAAAAGAGGAAAGCCTGTAAAAGATTCACCTCTTAAGAATATTAGGAATTCCTCAGAGCAATCAATGAACTTACAGGAAATTTTTAAAAAAATGGATCTACTGCCAAAATTTTCTGATTTTTATCTTCAAAAAAATCCCAAGGTCAGCAAAATTCATACTTTAGAAACAAAAGGAAGCAGGCTTGAAAGGAATAAAAACATAAATTGTCTGTCTGACTGCTACAAATTACATTATCTGTTACCTCTTTTCCTACTAGGGCTGCACAGTTCCATGAAACAGCACCAATTTTTAGGACTCCCAGGCTCTCCCTGGGCTGCAAGGGGGTTTCTGTTCCATGGGGGTGTCTCTGGGGCTGCCAGGGGGTCCTCTTTTCTGAGCCTGCAGCCCCTCCTCCAGCTCCCCTTGGGGTCCCTCCTCAGCTCCTCCTCCTGTACTGCTGACACCTTTGGCCCCTGCTGGCACCTGTTTGTCCCCAAGATCCTGCAGCCCCACTGCCACCCCTGGGGCAGGGACACCCTGTGCAATCTCAAACACAGAACCTTGATGTGCAATCCAGAAAATGATCCATGCTCACCCTATGGGCATATTACTACTCAGTAAGATCAAGAGATAAAATTTAATATGTCTTTTCCAGAATTAGCTGGCAAGTTTAGATGTTTCTAGTGAATTGGGACATATTGAAAAAGCAGTTGATGTTTTTATACTCCATTAACCAGAGCAGAGCTGATTAGATATATTCCAGGGCTCAGAGGCTTGTATCATTGAAGAATTTATTCTGGCGTTGGAAAAACTGAGTCAGTGCAAAAGAAAAATCCAAGATGATATGACAGTCCATCAGATGATGCCCAAATTCATCTTTGGTTTATGTATTTGAGACACATAAATTTCCTTTTCAGCTTTAGTATATCCAGCATTAATATGAAACTTCATTTTTTTACCCTATATTCATTTCAAATTGCAACCGAAGAAAATGTGTCGGTTCAAGCCATCAGCCTAAGCTGATGGATATTTTCTGCTTTTCTTCAGTGCACTTTAAAATAGACTATTTATCTTTATCTTACATTAAACATCTGTGAAGAACTATCAAGCACTTTAGAGTGGCTAAAAATTCCCAGAATTCAATGGTAATATTTTCATGCAAACTGCTGAGGTTTTTGCACAATGTTTTTCACAATTAGGGATACAGCACTTTCAAAGGCTGTGCCATGAGCATGACAACATGCTGAGGATAATGTGGGCACTATCTGAACTTAAACAGTGGCTCAGTTATAACTGCAACTTATTAATCTTCTATCTTAAGGATAAAAACAAGTTTTAACCAGAAAATATTGTTGGATTCTTCCTGACTTCACTTGCTCTTAAACTAAAACCAAAAGCTCATTTGAATCTGAAGCATTTTCTCTTCCAAATTAAGTCTTCCATTATAAACAGCTACAAATGCATAAGGAAGGTAGTGTAGGTCACTCAACTTATTTTTTTCTCAAAGTTTCTCTTTATTCTCTCTCTCTAAAATCTTCAAGGAGTGGCATTGTTAGGCAAGCTCTAGAATCCAGGAGCTGTGCATTATGCTGGAGATTCAGTGATGAATGGTTGATTACAGCAATATCTCTCACTCTAACCATACCCTTTTCTTTTACTGCTGCCTGTCATGAAAATGAAAACACTGAAGGAATACACAGAGATTTTTCATATCCTTAGTTTAATGAGAAGAATCATAAATCTTGTTACAAGTGCTTTCTTCCTTCCTTCCTTTTCTCTTTTTCTACAGTAATGTGCCATCTCTCAGCCCAGACAGTAAATTGAAGAAATCACAATCTCTGATATAAAACCCCTATTCTAATTTCAGAGTTACTAAGTAAACAATCTAGAAAAAAGAATTTACGTTGCAATATACTAACAGAAAATGCAGCAGAAAACATCAGCATTAAAAAAAAGTTATTGATAGGAGATGTACTGATATTGCCAACTTCAGCTCTATTTTATTTTATTTACACATAGAGTCACAAAATCAGCATGAGCATTCACACTAGTTATAAAGGAGATATTTCAGAATGTTTCAAATTAAGGGAGGAACATCTTCATCATTTTCAAAATCAACACAGCTCTTCTTAACCTCTGTAACCTTCTGTGGTTGCAGCTTTATAGGTCCCTGTCCAGTTCGTTCCTTTTCTTGGATTATCTTTGTTACGTCAGGGAATGAATATTTACTAGGATCCACTTCTAACTTCTCAACTTGTCCACTCCTGAGGCAAGAGGGAAATAAATGGAAAAAACTTAATTTCAGTGTCAAATATAACAGAACTGTTTGAATTTATCATATGATTCTATGGTTCTATTTTGGGTGCCTGCTTATAAACACATTGACTTTGGTATGAGGGTTGTTACTTAGTCCAATTAAACCAGCCTTAAGAGTTCTTGTAACTTGAGAATTGATTGCTAAATAAAAACCCGAAATGTAAACACATCAAAGTAATACAAATTCTCTAAGATTTTGTACAAAAGAATCCTTAGTCTCCAGACTTCAAAAGTTACTTTTAGATAGCGTAATTCCCTTTATACCAGAACATGGAGACTGCTGGTATCGCAGTACAAATGTTTGGCTTTTGATGTAATGATGATTTTAAGAAATGATGTAAGATCATTTCTTAAAATCCAATTGTTTTTTAATTTTTTTTCTGTTCCTTTTTACACAGTTCCTTCCCACTGACTGCCTATTAATTTCTAGGTGACAGGTCCATCTTTGGGAAAAAGAAATACTTTCATTTATATAGAAAATACACTTGTATTTTCTTGTCTGCCTTGATCAGCTAATTTTTATATTTTGGCAACATGAATCATCACCATGTTTTTATTATGAAAAAAATTAAATTATAACAAAGTCAGAGTTTTAGCACAATTTTCAGATTCTATTGCTAATAAGGATACTCTTTCAGATGACACTTAGTAATGTGTACTGGCCACTCATTAAGGCAACCTATACATGTCACATGATGGTCAGAGATTTGAAACATGCTCTCTGTCTTCCAGCATTTAATCTCATTGTTCTTTTCTAATAGAGGAGCTCAATGGTTAAATGGAAAAAAACCTAACCCACCTTCATGCAATTTGTAACTGTTTACATGAAAAAATTGCAAAATGGAAATTTAATGGTCCAATTATGCTTAATTTCTTCAAGTTACAACATGATTTGTACATCTTCATACTCCATTTTATACTGAGTCACAGTTCCCAGCTAAGTATTAGAAAAGACAGTGCCTCACCCTCCAGAGATATGAGAAAACTGTGTTTACCCAGGAGATCAGAAAAGCTCCTTAGAAATAGAACAAACAAGGGGGAGGAAAAGTCACTGCATGACAGAATGCATTTTATCGATGACAACACAGGAAATGAAAATTTGTAGATAAAGTACAATAAAAGATTTTAAACTGAAAATATGCCGTCATTAGTTGTTAAAACAGAGAGAGTTTTGCAGGGCAGCTTCCAGATTCTGCCAATGCTTCTCCATCCAGGCTCTGGGAGGTCTGAGGAGGAATCCCAGCCCTCACCTGTGCCAGGGTCCCTGTCCCACTGAAGGAGAGATGCAGAGGGGCTCAGGGCAGGGTTCCTCCTCTGCTCCTGTGCTATGCTGAGGAAAGCAGGAATTCCAGAAGAGGCGGTCACCAGCCTAACCTCCTCTTTCAGCTCTATGCCACTAGTTTTTCCTTGTACTGAAAGAATAATTTGATCATTTTTTTGAGCAGAAAACAGCCAGAGAAGCTGCCTGCTTTAACAATCTGCATAAATCTTTACCAAATAGTGGCAAAATTATTTGGAATAGAATTTTATGGGTAATGAAAAAAAATACAAGAAGGTCTTATGTCTTTAACCTGAACATTCTTCAATTTACAAAGCTAGTTTGTTGTTTGTTTTTTTTTTTTTTCTGATAGTGCACTATACTATTTAATAAAACATAAAAGTGTTTGGTTTCTGGCAACATTCTGAAAAATGTTCATCCCCCAAAAGTAAAGGACATTTTTATTTCCTATGTAATTTATGAAATGTGCTGTGACCTGGAAGCACTTTACCAGTAGCTGTTGGTGAGATCACAGAGAGCACACCCTTAAACTAATAATTTACCACTAATCTAAGCCACCTCAGAAAATGCTAAAAAAGAACAAACACGAGATTAAATTAGGCTCAGCTCCATCACATGCTAGAAAAAAAAACTTCCTTATTTCAAGTATTTCAATTAGCAGTGGGATTTCACATTTGTTCAACAGGTCTAAAATTTTACAAATTATCATTCATAAAAACACAATCATGGAGTTTGAATATCTTATTACTTAGTAGCAGAATCCAGTACTCCAGAAATTAATTAACAGTGAGTGTCATAAGTAACAATCCACATCAACAAGCTATGAAATGGTTATTGCATCAGCCATTCTCAAAACTGCAACAACACACATAATCCCAAAGTATGTTAGCAACAGGCAACAGGTAAGACTGAGAATCAAGCACAGGTCAATTTTTCCAGAGAGGAATTGGGCTTTCATGTACTTACATGAACGTGATCAAACATTCTAGACTTGTTTAGTAAAGCTCCACAGTGGTGTCCCAGCTACATGATACAACAATTGGCCAACAGCAAAACCCTGTGAGGCTGAAATCAGTGCAGCTACAGCACAGATCTACTGCTCTCATCATGCAATCTATGCAAAGAGGCTGGGTATTGATAAGGTCAAAGGTAACCACCTGAATATTTTTTGAAGAAAGAACAAGGGTTTTTTCCATGTAATTCCACCTAGCAGAATAAAAATCATCTTGTTGCTGCAGCTCTTCCAAGAGCAGTGGTAAAACAGCTGTTATGGAAACAAAAATATTCCTTGCACGACCAGCTAGAGAACATATCTGAAAATCTCAGTGTTTGCAAACTGACATTTTCAAGTTCAGGTCTAAAAATAGATGAAGTTCACAGTTTTGGTGCTGCTACCTGCTGCTGAGAATTCTCTACCTAAAAAATTATGGTCAAACACTAAAGCACCACACAAAAATAAAAGAAATCCTTTATTTCTTCCTGACCTTTTTTCCCTTTGAAAGGCTATTTCTACTTCCACAAAGTTTGATCTGCACTTTTATTTACACAGTCTTTAATCCCTGTATTTGATATTTAAATGATTTGACAGTTACACTTCCCTGCATCAACTTCTGAATTTCAATAAAATTTAGATTGCTAGAGATTTCTCATATCCTTGATGCAGAATATATGGTTATTGACATGTGACTGAAAGTTCCCTTTCTGGTATCAGGATATCTAAAGATATTTAGGAGTCATAACTAACTGCTTTGAAGAAGCACACTTTCAAATCTTTTAACATTGTGAATGAAACAGAACAAAAAATCATTATCACCCTAGACAAAGTACTAATAAATCCTTTCCTTGAATAAGAAAATAGAGTGACTCCAGTATATGGAATGACATCTTATTTGAGAGCTTAGAGAAAGACAAGTCTTTATTTAGGTATGTTCAAAACTGATGGTGAATGTGGAACATTTGTCATACTCTGGTCTCAATTTTTTTAAATATAAGCTTAAAAAAATCTACTAAATCTACTAAATCTACTAAAAAAAGCAAATAATTATGGTTTTTTTAAGTACCTGGAAAATTAATTCCTCTTTCATTCTGTATGAGACCTTTTAAATCTCCACATATGTGTGTAATCTGAAATGAAGCTGTAACTGGAGTCTTCAGAACCAGTGGGAAGACACCAACACTGACAGAATCAAATGCATTTCTCAGGGACAAAACAACAGTGAAGAAAAACTAACAAATCAGTGGTAAATATTCTGATAAATAAAAGGCTGATGATATCTAGGCTGTTCTTTCTAAAAGACAAATATATTTTATGACTAGGACTCATCATGAGAATGTTTATATTACTAGTGTCAATGTTTCTAAAAGTTAGATAGAAAATCATAACCACTGTGACATTTTTAACTTCACTGTTCCATTCCTTCTTTTGAACAATCACTTCAAGATAATAAATTTTAAACTGACCTTGTCTGCAGGCAAGAAATATGCTCTAATACCTGCAATATGCAAATTGACACTGAACTTCTATATGTGGCTATTATATCATCTTATTTTCTCTCCTTTCACTGTTAAATTTGTCAGCCAAACTTGAAACCCTTAAACACTTGGGAAATATATACCGAAAACACATTTTATTTTAACAAAGTTATGGAATGTTAGGAAGTAACTTTTAAGTCCATCTCGGCCCTCAGACTTTAGTCCTTGTCCCATATGCACAACCAAAGATAACTTTAGACTGCAGTGATCAGGAACTAACTGAAGTGTTGAATGCTTTCTCCAGAAGGGCATGTTTCTGAAGCCTTCTCACCTTTATTACAGTTAAGGATTATCAGATGCCAGTGAGCAAATTAATTTTCAAATCACTGTTGAGGCACCCCACCTTTTTTTCTCCTCATTAGTCAAATGATGGACATGTACACCCTCTACTTTGATTAGCTCCAGGCCTCTATGAGAATGCAAATGACTCCATACTTTGAGATTAATTTGAGTAAAAAACATTTTAACATGTTGCTTAGTCACATCTGACTACACTTTCTGGTTAAGAAGCCAATTGAATTACAGTTCCTGTAATTCCTCCTTTCCCATAAAATATTACTTGCATTTTAAAAGTTCTCAATGTCTTCATGACAACTAGCAAACTTCATTGCCAGAAAATATTAGTTCTGCAAACTATTGAACTCTCAAGATTTGTGATCTAATCTCAGGTATTTATCAAAGACATTACGTCTCAATAGAACTGATAACTGACTTGTCATTTGTGATCTTTGCACAAAATTACTCATCTGTCATTCAGGACACTCTTGAGATGCACTTGGCTTTCTTCATATTGAAATGTTTGTGCTTGGTTTAGACACTGAGAATTTAGGTTCTGAAAGATCACATCAATCCTCTCGCAGTTCTTTCAGATCAATTTGTCTTCAATGCCATTCAGTTTCTGACCTCATCTTACCTCCCCTTCCCAGTCCTGAGGAAGTGACTCATTTTGTTCTACTGTAATTCTCTTCACTACAAGGAGTTCTGTCCCTTCCAACTCATCACATCCCTCTGTGTAAGCTGTAGGAATTTAAGACTGGGAGAGACTGTGGAAAGGCAGTAATCTGACACTTCACAAGGACTGCTTTAAGAATTCAAATTAGAACTTTTCACTCCCAAAGAAAGATTCTTACTCTTACATCTACAATTTTTTCCCACAAATATGTTCTTTGCCTCTTCTCCACCAAAATGAACCAACCTAAATCAGGGTCATCCAGTAAAAAAGAGCTTTGCAGTATGTTTCATCTTCAGCAACACATCTCAAGTGAGATAGTCATAGAGAACTTTTGAAATAATCAGTATTTTATTCTTTATTTGTTAATAAGCAAAGAAAAGCTCAACTAAAAACAAAGACTTCTCCAAGAAAAGTAAAGTAATGCTTGTTTATCACTGAAACTGCAAACCATGAAAAAAGTTCTGTTAATGAGTCCTATCATGACATATTTGCTAGGAAAAGATTAGAATTAAAATCCAATACAGTGATTAAAAGCATTCAAGTATTCTCAGTCTCAAGTTCAATATAACTTACAGGTAATTTTATATATTTTTTGTCTCTCTCAATGAAATTTGGCTGAAACTGGATAACCCATTCAAAGGCATTTATGGGTTCACCAGCAGACAGAGGTGGACAATCCACCAGTAACTTTCTTTTCTCCTTAAGAATCCAGATTAAAAAAACAAAACTGGAAAAAAAAAAAAAAAAGCCAAAGGCCTATTATTCACTGCCACTAGGAACTGATTCCAGTATAATGTAAGTCAGATTTCCAACCTAATGTATGACAGGGTACTCTCTACTGCATGTGCTGGCTTGGTCACCCAGTTCTCTCCTGCATAGCTAAGAAGGGAACAGACACTTAAGGCAGTCAGATTTGCAATGCCTGAACTACAAAGATAGAAATCACCTCTACCTTACATTCCTTACTTCAATATAAAAGGTATTTATAGATCAGAACTTGCTGATTAGTTTTTAATTCTGCAGAAATTGCCACTCCATTCCTTTGCCTCTTCAAATTAAACCATTCTCTGGCTACATTTCTTAACCTCTCTGTATAAAAAAAATCTACAGTAATAAAAACCAAAACAAAAGCAAAAGAAGAAAGCTCAAAAAATGAAAGAAAATGAAATAAAAAAGTTGTATTCCTATTAGTATTTCATTACTGGAGGAATTCAAATGTGTGCATATTTACATTTAGAGACATTTTGAGTTCTATTTAATTTTTTTCTTTTCCAACACACTAAAGGAAGAATAATCTAAAGCTGAAGGTATGAGACAAGGATTGTTGACTTTATGTAACTGTTACTCTTAAGATTTCCAGTAGAACTTCAGAGAAGTCAGTTCTATCTACCTTTGGATTTCCTCTACGCAGTTGTGGAGAACTCAGCTTTGGTATCTTAGAGCTTAACTGTAAGGCCAGTTCCAGTAAGGAATGGCACACTCAGCTACTGCATTAATAGAGGCTTGGTAAATATAATAGATCAGTCTGTCAAATTCCTTCCACAGAAACTTGCCTCTTTGAAGGCTACAAATACAGTTTTGTATATAGTCACAGAAGAACTCTCTCATACATGGCAGAAGTAATGACAGTATCATCATGTAATCTAGCTAACAAGAGTTAAAGAGATTTAAAGCTCTGCATTACAGTTTGGCAGATTATATGTCTGACAGCATTTAGCTAAGACATCTGTAGCTGTCAAGTATAATCACTGTAATGAATGTTCTTCTGTAATCTAAGAGACAAGTATTCAGCAAATTTTTAACATCTGGCTAGTCAGCATCTTTTCAGCTAAAGAGGCCAAAACATACTATTTTTAGAAAGAACTGTAATTCAAAGATTCTTTTCCTACTTCTGCTTTTGTGGTATATATTCCTGTAATATTTTAGCCCTCAAAATCTGCAGGAAGCATATTCATAATTACTTAAAACTGCACAGAAATCAGACACAAATTCTTAGAGTTTCACTATGTCACGGAATATCTTTAGTTCATCAGCTGGCAGGAACAGGCACTGTTTCAATTATTACTTCCATGCTCCCATTATTATTTAAACATTTACTATGCAGCCAAAACTAAAGGCAAACAGAAGGTTCTAAGGAAATATATTTTCCTAATCCACAAGGGTTTTTTTAACTTATTACTTGTAATGCATTTAAATATTTAGCTGCACTTCTGAGGAAAAGCACCATTCCTTTTGCAAAGAAGAGTCATAGACTAGACTCAGAATGATTTGGGCTAGAAGGGAAACTTACAGGTCTTCCAGTCCAACCCCTCTGCAATGACCAAGGCACATGCTCAACTAAATCAGGTTGCTCCGAGTCCCATTCAATCTGACCTTGAATGTTTATAGGGATGGGGCATCCATCACCTCTCTGGGCAACTGGTGCCAGTGTTTCACCACCCTCATAACACAAAAATTCTTTCTTATATATTTCCCCTCATTTGCTTTAAAAAAATTACGCCTTGAAATCTGTCCCCATATTTTTTACAAGATTCTTTTCTAGTATGAAAGGCTGCTAGAAGGTCTCCCTGAAGCCTTATCTTTTCCAGACTGAAGAACCCAGACTCTCTCAGCCTTTCCTCATAGGAGGGGTGCTCCAAGCCCTCTGATAATTTCTGTAGCCTTCCTCTGGACTGGGTCCCATAGATCCATGTCTTTCCTGTACTAAGGACCCCGGAGCTGGATGCAGAACTTCAGATGGGGTCTTGGTAGAGCAGAGCAGAGAGGGGGAATCCCCTCCCTCAATCTGCTATCCATGCTGCTTTTGATGCCACCCAGGACATGGCTGGCTTTCTGGCCTGCAAGAGCACATTGCCTGCTCATGTGCCATTTTTCATTTACTAGTATCCCCAAGTTCTTCTCAGGGCTGCTCTCAATCCCTTCTTTCCTCAGCCTTTATTTATACCAGGAGCTGTCTTCACCAATGTATATTACCTTGCTTTGACCTTCTTCAACCTGATGACATTCACATGAACCCACTTCTCAAGCTTGTCCACATCCCTTTGGATGGCATCCCACCTTCTGGCATGTGAACTGCACATCCAGCTTGGAGTCACCCACAAACTTGCTAAGAGTGTGCTTGATGTAAAACTGTGTTGGTCCCAGTACGGGCCCCTGAGGGACACCAATGGTCAGTGACCTCCAGGCAGAGACTGAGTCATTGCCAGCCTCTGGACACAACCATCCTAGGAATTCCTGATCCACTGACCAGTCCATCCAGCAAATCTGTATCTTACCAAGTTTGAGAAGGATGTTGGGGGCGACCATGCCCAAGGCCTCACAGAAGTCCATAGAGATGACAGCTGTAGCTGTTCTCTCGTACAGTCATTCGATCACAGAAGGCCACTAGGTTGGCCTTGCCCTTGGTGGAGCGGTCCTGGCTGTCCTGAATCACCCCTCTGTCCTCCATATGCCTCAACATAGCTTCTAGGAGGATCCCTAAAGGGGAGGCTGATGGGTCACAAGTTCCTAGCATCCTTCTTTCTACTCTTTTTTAAAATGGGTAGCAATGTGGGTGCAATATTTTCAATATTTCCATTTCTCCAGTCACCAGGAATCTCACCTGATTTCCATGACTTTGCAGGTATAATGGAGAGTAAGTATCCTCCATTTGACCTGGACCTTCCAAAAATATTTGAAATACTTGGTAATCAGAGTGATGTACTGTTAAGGAAAGGGTACACTCCTTGGGGCCCACTAGCTGCTTAAGGAAAGGGTACACTCCTTGGGGCCCACTAGCAACCTCAACAAATTCTTGCAGGTGCCCCATCATCTTCTCATAATGCATATCATCAAGAAAATAGGTAAATGGCTGATTTTTACTAGGAATAAGAAATTAAAAGTAGAATTAATGACAACTGACTCTTGCAGAACCATTTTGCCAGTGTCCTAAATAATGAGGCCAAGAACAGCCACAATCCAAAATGCCAGTTTGTACTAACTGCTTAGCCTCTTTAACAAGATTCAACACAATGAAATCAAACAAGGAAACACGAACAATGCTTCACATATAAACAGAAAAACAGCTTAAGGGACTTTGCTGTTACAATATCTTACTCAGGTTGAATACCATTGGCTATAGAAAAGGAAAGAAAGAGTAAAACATGTATCATGGAATTTGTACTTAGGCCAAATGTCCATGAACCCTACTGTCTATCTACAGAAGCCCTTGCTAAGGGTATAACCAGAAAATATCAGCATCACTGATATTCACTTGCTTTGGGCAGTCATTAATTAAGATTTCAAGAGCTGGAGTTGACATCACATTTAACAGGATGGATCTGTCTTACAAAACCTTGCAGAATTGCTTTTTGACCCTATTCACTAGAGCGGTAGATCAACCTGTATAAGAGTGGAGAAAATACATTCATGAGAGAGATTAAAAATAAATGCTTTCTAAAAGGTTTCCAGTGCTGGGTTCCATAGCAAGGAGCTCTGCAGATGCCATTCTCAGTAGGTGATTTTGGTTTAGTATATACCAGTTAACAACCTGAATGAGCTGATGAAAAAAAACCTGATAGGCAAAAATAAGTGATTTTTGGCTCTGCTATTGAAGGAGATCCCTTTTTAATAAACAGCACCAGACAGGTTATTAATCTAAAGCTTTTAAACATAATTTTACTCTACATTAATCAATATTTTTATAAACAATAACATAAAAGAAGTACATATTCTGGCATGTGAATAATACACTGATAAAAATAAAAACTGATGCAGAAGATAAAAAGAAATTACCTTCTTGTGACTTTTTGCTGTGTATTGCAGTCAGAGTGTTTAATTGAAGCTGAAACTTTTTGCTTAGCCAGGATTATTTCTTTAGCCTAAAATAAAATAAACAAAACATAATTCTCATAGAAGTTGACACTTTTGCTCGCAAGCATTTAAATAATCTTTCAAAAATGGAAAATTTGAGAGTGTCTGCATAAATTTTCTCCTGTGACATTTACTCTTTCTGTTACATTTTAACACTCTTCACTCAGCATGGAACACAAACATAAGGCAAGTTAAACCAAATTATCTGAATGGAAATATAGTCAAACATTTATAAAATTATACATAAAAAAGTATTTAAATATATACATCTACTTGTATTTAAATATATACTGTCTTGTTTGGTACCATGTTGATAATGGTGCTACCATTACTGATTGCATTTCTGATCTGGTGTCCAAGTACTTGTTCTGACATTTTTATTACAAAATCAGCTGCAGTCTTGAATTCTCCTCACTCAAATGACAAGTAACCACAAACTCCCTCATCTCCTTTGCTAAAACAGAAACCTAGGTTAAAAGTCCAGATGAATTTCCCTTCTCAAAGAAAACACGTCCACCATGATTTTTTGAAAGATGTGTTATTGACAAAAGGGTATCTCGTTGCAAAAGGATTTCTTTCCCTTTGGAACAACAGCACGGGAGAGGGATCCCTCAAGCATTTGAAAGGAGGAAGAACAGGAACAAGACCAAATAGTTCATTTTATTAACTATTTCGTAGCACAACTGATTTGAGAGCAGTCTGTTCCAGATGCCCAGTGAATTTAGTCTCCATTCTGAACCCCAAATGATATAAAGACAGTCTGTAGCTTCTGTCATCTGTTTCTGGAAGTCAGTGTGAAGAGGCTGAACCCCTCTGATTCTGTATAGGCTCTGATGAAGGAAAGAAAGCCATGTTTCTTTCTACCTTCCCTCTTTTCAAGTGTTCTTTTTTTAACAGAAATTCATTCCATTGATTCCCTTGAGACTCGTGCTCCTTACTTTGTCCTCAGAGCACACCATCAAGGATGGTGAAGAAATGTGCTGTTCTACACTCATAAGAAAATAGAAGAACTGACCTTGGAACTTCAGGAAGGGTTAGAATTTGCCAACTTTGGGCTCAGTAGAAAGATAACAGTGTGAAATTTGAAGCTTGTGGTATATAGGATAATGGACTAAATTAATAAAATGAAGCTTTCTGAAAGTTATCCTATGATACTACTATTTATGATACTAAGATTTCTAATATTTATATTTCTGTGTACAGTTTTGGGCACCACAATATAAAAAAGATAAGAAGCTATGAGAGAGCATTCAAAGGAGGCCATGAGGATGGTGAAGGGTCTGGAGGAGAAGCCATATGAGGAGTGGCTGAGGTCATTTGGCCTATTCAGAGTCTCTTCAGCCTGGAGGAGATGGAGGGGAGGCTTCATTGAGGTCTTCAACATCCTCATTAGAGGAAGAGGAGGGGCAGGCACTCATCTCTTCTCTCTGGTGACCAGTGACCCATGGAAATGGCCTGGAGTTGTGTCAGGGGAGGTTTAGGTTGGATACTAGGAGAAGGTTCTTTACCCAGAGGGTGTTTGGACATTGGAACAGGCTCCCCAGGGAAGTGGTCACAGCACCACATCTGAGAGGGTTCAAGAAGCACTCTGACAATGCTCTCAGGCACATGGTGTGACTCTTGGGGTGTCCTATGCAGGGCCAAGAGTTGGATTTGATGATCCTGATGGGTTCCATCCAATTCAGCATATTTTATGATTCTGTGATTTATTAGAAAACAGAAAATGCACCCCTTTTATCAGAGTATTCTAGATATAGATGTTTTAAATAAAATCTGGAGTATATTTGAGAAAATAGAATGAATATGTGAAAGCCATATTTTTATTCATATTTTCAGTCCACCTTTTTTCCTACAATGACTTTCTTATTCTATGATGGGAATTCCTCTGAGTAACAGATTTTCCCTGAAACACATTTATGCTGAAGGATTAATAGATTTCTAGGATGCCACAGCTGTGTCTCCACATGCCTTTGATGGTAATGAAATATTACTGCACTTACCATACCTAGATAAGTGAGAATTATATAAAGTAATTTTATCAAACAACACTGACATGCATAATACACACAACTCCTATTTTTAGATTAATTAAGGAATCTAACTCTCATTGATCTTTAAATTTCTAATCCCCCTTGAAAGCCCAGGCAATAAAAAACTGTCAGCATTCATTTGTGACTGGTAACATAATAAAGAATTAATCAAAAGTCCAAATTTTTCTCTCTGATTCACTAAATTAAGAAAAATAACATTTTAAAATATGACAGAGAGTGTCTCAGAACCCTAAATAAAACCTGCTTGTTAATAGGGGTTTGATGCTTTTACTCAGGCAGCTATTAAAATGCTGATGTAATCTACTGATGACATTTTATTAAATCATTTATTTAATATGCCAATTTTAGTCAAATTCTATTAAAGAATCTCCCAGTTTTTCATCTTCCTGCATCGTCTGAAAAGATGATGCTGTCAGAGCACAGAGGTCCAAAATCTGAGAAGTTTCATGTCTCAAAAATTTTTCCCAGAACATGAGGCATGTACAATGTAGTCACTATCAACACCTTACTCATGCAAAATCTCCATACAAAGGATTATTGCAGTATAAACACTAAACTTTAAAAGTGTCACTATATTATTTCACTGAACATTGTGTCCTTCAGTTTCTTTTGATCACCTTCCAAAAAATGTTGGTAAGCACTGCCTTGGAAAGGCACCCATTCTGTGGTGATTTGTTGTGGAGAAGTAATATGGTTAAAAATATCTCTCCAGATATGAATGTGAAAATTATTCCTTTCTTTTACTTCATGTGGAATTTACTATCTCCAACATCTGTGGTGTGGCAAGGTCATCCGAGAAGCAAGGAAGGAGGCTTTGGTTTTTGTTTTAAACACTAGGAAACTATAAACAGGTTGAAAGATGAATGGTGAAAGATTTATTGACTTGATCAGAAGCTCACTAAAACAAGTGAAAAACATTTAAAATTCAGATAGATTTCTGCTGTGTTACTGAGAAGAGAGAGATTTTTAGGATACTATTGCATGAAGCTTATTATAGGAGACTATTTTTAGATTAGTGGACAACATTTCAGTTATGTAAGGAATGTTCTAGGCCATTTATCTAGTTGCAAAAAAATATTATTTTGATAACTGTTTTTTAGGAACAAAAGGATAAAATATAGTGTAATATAGTCATTAAGCTTGTCTTGTCACTAATACAGCCTGAAAGAAATTTAATGTATTTTGGTCTTTCTATTACCTTACTAAAAGGACTTCCCATTAAGTTGGTGATATCAAACTAGTATTCTCAAGCATTGATAAGATCAGATACAATATTCATCAAGAAAAAAATCTATTTGCCTTCCTGTTGTCAATCATTATTCATTTACCTTTCTTCTTCTATTACATCCCATTAATAATAATAATAATAATAATGAAATTTGTATGGATCGAGATCATCTGAAGAGAATCTATGCCCCAAAAATTTAAACTGAGCACTCTATTTCAGTCCTAGGGGAAGAGAACAGATTCTGTGTCTATAATAAGCAACAGGGAACAATAGGTTAATATCTGTTACATGCAGTTGCAGTGAAGTAACACAGATCCATCCTTGGTCAGCAGATCCATGAAGTTCACATGATCACAGAATTGGCAGGGACCTGTGGAGATCATCTGGTCCAAGCCCTCTGCTCCAGCAGGGCACACTTGAGCCAGTTTCCCAGGAGCAGATGGTTTTAGAATATCTCCAGGGCCAGAGGATTCACAACCTGCCTGGTCACCCTCACAGTAAGCGTTTCCTGGTCTTCAGAGGGATTTCCTGCCTTTCAGTCTGTGCCCACTGTCTCTGGTGCTGTCACTGGGCACCACTAAAAACAGCCTGGCTCTGACTCTTTGCACCCTCCCTTTAGGTATTTCTGTGTATTGATAAGATCCCCTTGAGCCTTCTCTTCTCCAGGCTGGACAGTCAGCTCTCTCAGCCTTTCCTCATAGCTGGGGTGCTTTAGTTCCTTGACCATCTTTGTGGCCCTCTGCTGGATTATCTCCAGTATGTCCATGTCTCTCCTGCACTGGGGAGCCCAGCACCGGATGCAGCACTCCACGTGTGTCTCCCAATGCTCAGCAGAAGGGGAGGATGACCTCCCTCCACCTGCTGGCAATGCTCCTAGTGCTGCTCAGGATACTGCTGGTGTTCTTTGACAGAAGAGGGCGTTGCTGACTCATGTTCAACCTCGTGGCAACCAAGACTCCCAGGTGCTTTTCTGCAAAGTTGCTTTCCAGAACCCACTGACAGCAAAGACACCATGAAGTATTCCATTCATGCATCTCCTGCTGTGTCCATGCTACTCAAGCAGTTTTAACCAAACCAAGGCCAAGCTGAGAACATCTACCCAGTTATCCTACAGTGCTTCTCTCTCCTCATGTTTTACAAATATCTGAGAATCATGTATTCTGAGATGGAGCATGCTCCAGAGCCTCAGGCTAGGCAAAATTTGTAAGTGCGGCTAAAATATCAAGGTAGATTAAATAAAAAGTTAATAATGGAATAAAGGCAGTTCTCAATCACAGTATGAAGAGAGAATATTCATTTTGCTGATTTAGGTATGATTTTATAGGCAGGCAGCAGAGTTCCAGAGACACTTGGAAATATTTACATTTTCTAAAGCATGGATCATCTACAAAGAGACTAGGAAGATGTAGGAATAATAAAAGCAGGGAATGGGACAGAAAACTGACAATACCCAAAATAACCCAAAGACAGGTAATTATTAAACAAAAAAAAATCATATTCATTTGAAAATTACACCATCCAAAATGGCAAATGTCAAGGCCTTGTTTTCAAACAAATTTATGGAAACATAAATTCTCATTTGAGTGAATTTTGAAAATATCTACCTTAACCAAATATCTACCTTAACCAAATTTTGAAAATATCTACCTTAACCAAATAAGTACAATTTTCAGTATTCTTACAGTTTTTGGCAAAAATACATGTTTGATGCTAGAGTGACATTTTGTGGTTTGATGAGGGACTGTCCTTATAGGGACAGACAGATGGTATGGGACTGGAATGTAGAAGGGAACATAGAAGGTAATAACAGAAACAGAAAAAGCCAGAAGTTAGAGCTCCTAAATGCATAGTCTTAGAATTAAATCAGAGTGGAAAGCGAAAAAAACTACCCCATATAGGAGGTGAAGCTATTTCAGCTAAATAGCTTCTTCCTTCAGAAGGAAATGCTGTATTTGAGATATTCTGGTGGACTCACACATGTCCCCTGCCCCTACAGAACAGAGAAAATTCCTAAAGGCCAGAAAGGTAAGGCTAGAGCATTGAGAGATGATTTTTTACTATAAGTAAGTCTCCCTGGGAGTCATTACCATATTCCAAAAGCCAAAAGTATAAGATGTCCTACAGAGGTCTTAAAAGCAAACCAGCCCTCCAAGGGTATAAGAGAAGATGCTGCAGCTGATTAACTTCTCCCTCAGCATCCAGAACTCCACCATACAATCCATTCTCCTGAACTCCACCTCCCTAGAACTTCCAGCTCCCTGTCTGCTCCAAGCAGATTCAGTTGAAACACCATGTTGCCACAAGCCTCTTGCTCTATGGTCACAGTAGTTTGTACAGCTGCTCAGGGGATCCTTTCTAGCCAGGAAGAGCATAAAGGGAAAAGGAATTAAGCAACTCTTTTTCCAAACACATGAGAAATGAGAGTAGTGCATCATCCCTTTATTTGAAAAATATGTAACCTTCATACATATGTGTGCTACACAAATTTTGATAAACTCTTTTGTTCTTATTACTCTGCAAGTGGAAAAAGGAAGTAGGTATGTGTTTGATTCTTCAAAAAAAGCTATCTTACATATGTGCATAATACTGCATGTTTTGCATAGCCTCTTTAAGCATATAAAAAGCTGATTTTGTTTAAAGTAAAGGAAATACAAATTTCTATTAATACTGATTTGCATTATGTTCCTATAGAGGGATTTTAAATACTAAGGCTTGGTTCTGCAATTAAATTGTCTTTATGCAATGTTCTTTTTTTGGCAAATATGCCCTGATGGAAAAGGCTAGACTGCATATCTTTAGCAAGCCAGATGCTACCTGTAACTCAGAAAATTTCCCAAAGTACTCACAGCATTTAAGGACCTTTGTGTGATGTCTCCTATTTTACATACCTTTGGCATGGTGACAACTAAATGACCAGTTGTCTGTGATCTTTTAGCACAGCTGCTGTCTGGCTTCACTTCCTCAGGGAGTACAAGCTGAAATGGCTGTGAGACAATATGGAATTGAAGAATATCATGCTAAAATATTTTTTTCTTCCTTTTACACGGACAGAACAAATACAAAACCACCACTATCACATCCTTTGATTTTAAGGACACTGCAGGTCTAAATGCTTTCACTTTATGTATGGTATTACGAAACCTAATAAATTATGCTAAATAGCTTTTGCTTACAAGTAGAGTCAGATGTATGTTCCTGAATTGCTGCCATTCCTGAAGTGGCATTTCTAAAGAGGGTTCTAAAATGATGTTTGACTTGTATTAGCAATTAAATGAGAAAGATTATCCAGTCTATTTAGATGTAAAGCAATCTCAAGTTTTGTTTATGCAGTTGGCTCAGTTAAAAATAGGGATTTTGGTTTACTGTAGAAGTACTTTGAATTTTTTTCTTAAATTTATGATAAAAACACCAAGAAGAGAGAAAACTGGAATGACATTTTAAATGCCCTTTCAAAAGAATATACATCCACTGGTTTCTGTCAGCTATAAATTCCAGATTGTGAAATTGCTAAATTCTAGCCTAGGGCAGCTAGGAAGCTCTCCTCTAAAGTGAATTATGGTACACTGTGTGGGGGGAATAAGAAGAGAGGAGAGAAGGAAAGTGAAATTTTATTTCAGGCTTTGTATATCTTCTGATTGGGACTTCCACAGTTTATGTGTGGATCAAAATTACATTAGTATTGAAAGACCATTCTCTCTGCATAGATGCAAATGACTGGGAACTTACAGAGGTCAGACCCAGAGTTCACTCAATAGCTATGGCAAACATTAACTCTTGGTTTGAAATGAATGTAATGAGAAATCACGAACCTTTCCCTTCACCAGTACTCGTATGTAAGTTGGCTGCACATCCACATCAAGTAAAGAAGTATCCAAATGTCTTCAGAATGAAATATAAATAAATGAATCAATCTAAAATAGACCATATAGTTCTTTCAAAATGTCACAGTTCATAAAGCACAAGCTTAAATTTCAGTTATTAAATTTTTCAAAATACTATTAGCATTTAAAGTTTTGGGGAAAAACACCCCATGATTTTCCTGTAAATGACACATAAATAATGTCTAAATTCTGTTAAGTACATACCATCAGCTATTGTATAACTGCAAGAATTCAAAATCCTTGAGGAAAACAAAAAGGTCTTTCACCTGTAAGTTCCGTGCTTTACATTAATTTGAAAATTAATCTATGTGCTATTTAAAATTGTAAAAATACTATGCTACTTTCCCTTCTGAAGGTTTTACTACTAAAGTTATAACAGAAATTCCATTTTGTTGTACAGAATTTGCTGGAAAACAATGTACAGGTATACTTTCCATTCCCAGAAAACACATTAATTTTAAACATTTCAAACAAAATTTGTGACCTGTAAAAGCTCACATCTGATTTTCACTATGTGACACCTGATGTGGCTCATGGGAATGCATTTCCCATTTCCCTCCTTTAACAACATCCCTTTACAGGTGAATTTTTCAAGTGTTTTAGTCTGTACTTCTTATAAGTGAGCACAGACTATTAAAAGATGGACTACCCAGGGTCCCAAAGTGTTCAAGAAATGGCTGTTCAAGATATGACTGTACATGGCACTTAATGCCATGGTGTAGTTGACAAGGTCATGATGGGTCAAAGGCTGGACTTAATGATCTTGAAGGTCTTTTCCAACCTAAATGATTCTGTGATTCTGCAGTACATCCAGCAATTTATTGCACATGAATAGATTTTCTGAGGTTCCATAAAAAGATCTGTGTCTTATAAGTCAGAAACATAGAGCAAACCTCTTTTGAGGAAAATTAATGACTTTCAAGGGAAGCACACCTGGCATGAATAACATTTCTGTGCTGTAAAACTAGCTCAAGTTTTATGTAACTAGTTTCTATTATGGATAAATGAACTTGTGGGTTTCCAGCCCCTTCCTGAAGAATGGAAAAGGTCATTGTAATGCTTAGCAGTATATGTACTGTCTCCTTGTCATATTTTGCCTGGTTCAACCAAATTTCTTCCAAGCAGTGCTCTGGTACATTTCAACAATAGGCACGAGTGGTGGACTCTTCCCACTAATCAGGGAAAATAAGGCAAGGCTACTCTGCTCTGTCTCAGGGAGAAAAAGAATTTTACTAAAAGCACATGAATTGTACTGAAGCACTTCTAGGGCCAATGCATGAGCAAAAAACTCACTCCTTACAGCACTTACCTGCAAAGAATGGAAAAGATTTTACACATGTATAAAAGAATAGGTGTGGAAGACACCTGCCTGTGGACTGATGAAAGCATCAGTTCCCAAGACTTTTAGACACAGTTTCATTCAGGACTAACAGAACAGTCTGAAGGGCCTTTGGCTTATTCAGCTTCACTTCTTTGGCACAGGTTTTGAGATTGGTATCCACTATACTACTTGTTTTCTTCTTGAAAAGTCCCCATTACAGAGAGCAGCATAATTGAAACACTATATTACTTCTTATGAGTGGCAAAAATTATGGGGAAAAAGATCTGACCTGTAAACAGCGAGATCCAAGATGATCCGGTTGTTTTCTTCATCATCTTTCAAAGAGAAATGAAGCCTAATAACAATGACAAGAAACACCTCCAGGATAAATAGTACTGGAGTGAATAAACAAACATTACAGCATAGTTCAAATGTTAGCAATTTTAGATGAATACAAACACCATTTAGACAATATGTCATGTGATCATTTAGAAACAGCAATTTGCCCCATGAACAGAAAAAAACACTGACATTTGAGGCAAGGTCATTCTTACATTTATTTTTTGTTCTCCCTACTCAAACCACAAGAAAAAGAAAAAAAAAAATCCTCTCCTGAAGGTCAGTTAAAATTAAGCTCATTCTGACAATGCAGAACGAGAGACATCTGCTGGTGAAACCTGTCTGCTCTATTGCATCTTCATAGAAAAAAACAGTTCCAGAATGCATGAAAAACACAGAACTTTGTAATTCTAACCTTATTGTAGGTTTTAAAAAAATGCACTTTTGTCCATTGTAATTAATTTGCCCCAAGTATAAATATCTGTCTGTGCACTTCCAAAGTAAAACATTATCTGCATAATATCTTTGAATCTCTTAGCTTTATATTTGTTGAAAAGGAGCCTGTAAATTGTATTTGCTGTGTGTTTGTGATCTGTTGGCTGTTTTCTTAAAATTGAGTATGAATCTTATCAGCTATAAATTGATAGCTGATAGCCAACTACTACAACTGCAAGGAGGTCTAGCCTAGACTTTTAAGTTCTGCTCATATGCTCAAACATTTCCCATGTATGAAAGCAGAGAAAAAAACAGAATGAAATTACCTACAGATGAGAAGCTTTTGATAAATTAGTTATTAGTATAAAATGAAAGGATTTTGCTTAATACAATTTATCGGGGCTGTTTCAGTGATATTAAAGTACTTAGATAAATTGGGTTCAGGTAATGGAAAGATGCTCAAGTGTTAACAGATTAGATGATAAATTTTTTCAGCAATAAAAATATTTGGCAGATATACTTTTCACTCTTTGCTCTCCTGTATTCTGATACAGCCAATTTGCAAGAAAGTTTACAGAGGTTGTAGTTTACGAGTATTTTTTTAGTGGAAAAGTGCAAAGAGTACAAAACAGCCTTATTTCCTGATCTGGTTTTTTGTTTTACGGTATCGCTGATTTTGAGGACGCACTAAAATATGAAGGGTGAACAAGAGGCCAGAATTATAAAATTTTCCAGGAGGAATCTTAATTAGAACTGAAGAAGAGAAATAGTCTGTCCTCAGCAGCAAGCAGACATTTCTCTTGCTAACTTTCCAAAAGAACATCAGAGAAATTTGGACATTTTTACGGACATGAGACTTTCATGTTGAAGCAAAAACTTTGGAGAGCACCATCTGCTTACTTGTATCTCTTTCTTTATGTCTCTCCAATACACTGCCAGATTGCACTGAACAGCTGTGACATTCTTGTTGAAGACAAAAAATGCTCATTGGTCTGGCTTTATGTGGGCACATCCACAGACTAAATTCAGAAAACTCGGGTGACACAAACAGGGATGCTACTAACAGTGAACTCTGTTTCCTCTAAAAAAGATAGCTAGAGATTTGTCTAAATGTCTCTGCTTTTTAGAGGCACAATCAGCTTCTATTAACACAAGATTTAAATTATTTTAAGCTTGTCTTTTTTGACTTAGAAAATACTTTTTTTTCAGTCAACACATTTTTACTGAGAAAAGTACATCAATACAATGGAAAGTATCTCCTGGTACAGACAGACTAAACATGGCTCTACATGATACTAAACATGACACTAAACTCTTCCACTACCTTTAATTCTCTCTGTTCTACTGAAAATTGTGTACTATATATAATTCCTTGAATTTGCAAGGATTTCTAAATCTCCAAGATTTAGAAAGTGGTCTTCATGCTAATGATAAGCATGTTCATAGATTTGGGTTTGCAGCTAAATTGGTCTTAAAAGGAGAAAACTTCTTCAGAGGACAGCAGAGAGTTAAGTGGCCACTTTCTCATCCCAGTCTCCTGCAGGAGGCCCTATGGGGAGATGTTTATAAGGAAATAATGTTTACACTTAGTCTGCAGCTTCCCCTTAGAAAATGAAGGTTTGGTTCAAGTAAAATCAATGGGTGATATCCCTGGAAATTCATTCCAAAACACCTGAAAACCCACGTGCCTTTGTCAATGGTAACACCAGGCACTTCCCTATATCCCATCCTCTGTTGCTGGAGACCTCACTCAGGGTCACAGGGCCTCTTGCCAAAGAAACTGATCATCCTTCCCAATTCTGCCAGTTTTGCACCTGTCATCAGAGGACAGGATGATTTTGTCCAGAAATATTACTGGGATTCATTTTCCCACATTTCAACTGGCTTCTCATATACATTTATCTTCAACAGTTAAGCTTTTTACACTATTAGCAAGATGCTCCAAGAAAGAGCTTTACTATAGAAGGGAAAAGACTAAAATATCTTTTACAGAAAAACAAGTCCTTCAATCTTTAAAGACAAAGATGTTAAATTAAACAATCTTCAACATTTAACTGAATGAAAACTGATTCTTTTTCCAGCATCAGGATATAAATTTAGAATACAGTTTTCCCACAAGGAATATAATGCTGCAACAAGAATTTCTCAGCCCTCTTATATTTGGATTGTCACACATATTGAAATAGTTGCTCAAATCTACTGCAGAGAGATTAGATTGTTTATCCTCTCAACCTTACATACTTAGGCACATTCACATTCAGAACTTTTCCTTCTGCAGTGACCAATGTCCAAGCAGTCTTCTCTCTCCTTTTTGATTCCCTTAACAAAACAGAAAGAAAAATTGTTTATGGTTAATCATTAGAAAGCTGATTATGTTTAATAGTAAAAATAAAGAAGAGGATGGCAAGAGGTAAGAATTATCTGGTGTTTGATGTTAAGGCTACAGTTTAGTTCAGGAACAAACTAGATTGCACCATGGGTCTAATTGCACATTAAGAATGTCATCTAAAGATGAGCGAATAATTTATAATGTCACATCTTACATGGACAGTAACTTCTGCATGTCACCATGTCCATTATCAAACAGAAATATATCAAATTATCTCATATACCACATGAAAACCATGGATGGCTTAAATGTATGAAATGAGACATTTTTCTAGCTAGGAATGGTCAAACTCATCACGTGGTGCTGCCACTGATAACTGGTTTGATGTATGGGCAAGCAATTCTAAAGAGTTTTTATTCACGTTCACTTGATTCCTCTCACTGAACAAGTGCTTGGCCTACCTCCAAACAGCATCTGTCTCTCAATCACTATTCCACTCTAGCAAGAAGAATTTTAATTACAAGCAGCATCAAATAGGATACAGTAGGACCAAAGGGCAGACATATAGATTATTTGTTGATGCATACATTACATTTTTTGTTCTTTGTTCCAAAAATGCAATACATATTCCTGATGTATTACTTTAATATTCACTATCCATTTCCAGCTATTAGTAAATAAACTATATCTGACTTTCATTTACTACAATAAACCAGCTACGACAAATTTATCCACTCAAACAAAGTAGATCACAGAAAGATCATTAAGACCTGTAATACTGGCATTCTCCTGTGTAAATGTTTAGATGATGAGCAAGGGAAGGAAGAACAAGGAATCTTAGTGACGTGAAAAAGAAAAGTCTGCTTGCATCTAAGTAAAAATACGGAGTTTTCTTTAAAAATACACCACTGTAATTGTCACGTTGCATTAACCCACTCTTCAGCTGGTCAGTGTGGTGGATACGGCCACTTCAGCCAGCATATTAAAAGGGGAAACATTTCTCAAAAAAATCCCAACAATGCATAGCTTCTTTTTTGTTACTGAACCTAGTTCATACTAAAAGTTCAAGACTAGGAGAATGTTAAAGGTAAATCACTAATAATAGATATAAAATATTATAGATTTAGAACACCTTGGGGAAAAACCACATAAAAATAGATTTGGTCTATTAATACAATGAATACGAAGAAGAAATAAAAACACTTAAGTAGACCTACTGGAATGGCTACATAAAACCAATTTCTGTATAAGAAAGACAATTATCCAAGAGTTAAACATTATTCTGTAGTATAAATCAGCTTTCTTGTGGGATTTGTGGGCTGCCAGTCTCTACACCTGAATTCCTAGACTTGCCACTTAAATGCAAAGTGAATGAACCACCACTCTGTTTTAAAGGTGTTCTCAGAAACACTTCACAAATTATATTCTACTACCTGTTAGCTTTTAATAATCTGTTCCCAGATGAAATTGTCTATGCATGTGAACAGTTTTAAGAAGATGCCATGAAAATGTCTCAACACCAAATCAAAATGAGTCATGAAAGAATTTTTAAACCATTTAAATGTCCTGGAAATTTAGAAAAATCCAGAAATTGACTATTCCTTCTTTATTATAACACTATTTGGACTATCCTTGAATTTTTAAAGGGAAGCATTTTGAACACATTTGCTTTTGACTAGAGCAAGGCATTTCCAAACACAGCAAAACTTGAACTGGTTAGAATCTGAGTTTCACAGTAGTTCTTCCAGGAAAGTGTTAGATCTTGAACTGATAATAGCAACAAGTTATGCACATTTCCAGATTTCTTGGAGAGTTCCCTAAGACTGACTTTTCCAATAGTTAGCCTTGAAAAAAATTTTTAAAAGCAAGCCCTTAAAAAGAACAGCTAAAAAAAAGATCTCTGGCACAAATTATTTTATATGAGTAAAAGAGAGATAGAAAAAAAAAAAAAAAGAGAAACAAAAAGACATTGCTTACAATGTCTGTGGAACTGATAAGCCAACAGCAGTAACATACTGGGGGTTTTTGCTACTATCTGCATATATTTTGCATGCTCAGTAAAACCAGTAACAAATTTATAAAGTTTTAAAGGCTTTTCAGGGACCAGATTTCTTCAGATTCACCATGTCAAATAGCACAGATAAAAGAAAGAATCATATTATTTGTGACAAATATCTTTGATAAAGTATGAACAAAAAATTCTGTTACATGGAAAAAGTGCTTGAAATGCTACTTGTGCAAAAAACTTGTAGCATGACCTGTATGGCATTTACACAATGCAATCTGCACTATGGATAAATGTTTATAGCAGAATGTTAAATGTTGAACTACACAAAACAGTTAGCTGACAGAAAAATGAAACTTCTAAACTCCATAAAATGAAGTTGAAAAAACAATATATTCAATTATATTTAAAAACTCTGAGGAAAAATAAAATAAGGAGTACCTAAATTAAGATTAGAAAATTAAAGAAAACAAAATGAACAATCTGAATATTTAGTTTAGACTGTATAAGCCTATTTTAACAAGCAACAGGGATTTAAGCTGTCAGTTCTCAGTAATATTTAATGTCAGGCAACTACCTGCCTGTTCTCTGTACCTTTGAAAATTTCTCTTTCTTCAATTTGTCAAAGATACTAAAACAAAAAATTACCTTATGTTGTCCTTAGCTCTCCGTTTTTCTTCAATATATCTGTGAGTTTCTAATCTAGATTCTGGAGTATATGGTGTAGGCTCCTCCCAAAATTTTCTGTCTTCATCATCATTTTCAACTGTTCTGCATCTTTCCTGCTCTCCATCTCCTTCTGCATGATTGGATTTTTCCTGTGGGGGGTCTGGGCTATACAAAATCATTGAAATATTAGCCCAATGAAATGAAGGAAGAGTAATTTGCTAATAAAGTACTGCAATATTTTTCCTAGCCAGCAGTAACTGTACACTTTCTACCAAGAATGGTATCTTATATATTTGGAGAACATTCTCTGCTCTGCTTCTTTCGTCAATCAACAGAGCAAATTTTGACATAATGTTTTTCATTTACCTGACTATGAAGTGATAATATACTATGGCCATATCTAACCCCCTGAAAACCCTGAGAGATAGTTCAACAGATTTTATTTCAAAAAAAGAATTTTCAGATGCCCTCACAACTTTCAGGTGAGAGAAAAACTTCAGTCCATGTGCTATTCAAGAATTCTCAATATCAGGCAGCAACAGATTAGAAATTTATAAGGTATCAATGAGCATCTCCTGAAATGCAATTGTAACACCTGAATAATATTTTATCCCTAGGTCTAAGCTTCTGTAAATCTCTACCAATAGAGAGAGAAAACTAAATTTACAATCCAGGTGTGATCTATGAGGACAAAATTGTGCAGGCAGCTTCATGAAACAGTTTCTATTGGATTGAAAATAAGATGGGTGGCAAGTGCAGTAGAAGACGACCCCAGACAAAAATCCTGCTGCTGTCTAGGTAATATCAGTGACATGAAGTGGAAGAAGTAGGAAAATCAACACCAAAGGCCTGCAATATTGCATTTCAGTCTTCAGATGTTATAATGCTTAGGCAAAAGCAATTACAGGTTAACAGCTGCTTTCTCTGGAACCCCTCCTTTACCTTAAATAACAATTTCCAGCTCTTCTCCTGAAAGAAACTATTAATTGCACTATTTTGGCACCCAGACAACTTTGCTTGGAGTTTTGGGAGAAAAAGAAATCTATTGAACTGTGTCTGCAGGTCAGTAATACATTATGTTTGTAACTAATTATGTTTTTCACTAGAGATAACATGCATAAGGAGAAATAACTGCTCGAATCAACAATAAAAATGAGCAAAAATATTTAAGTGGAATTATAAAAACTCTTTGATGAAAAAAGACAAACTTGTGAATAAAGAAAGAAAAGAACAATGTTTACTCACAAACTGTTGTTGTTTACTGTTACCTGTCAAATCCAAGCTTAGAGTCCATCTGTTTCTGTTTCTCATCCATTCTTTCTGTCATCCTTCTTTGAGCCTCTTCCTTTTCTCTGGCCCTTTTGAGAAGGTAAGCTTGTTCCTGTTCTCTGATTTTCCATTTCACTTCTGGATAGTTTTGAAGTGCTTTAATCCTCTCTGAACGTTCTATTTCTTTACTATCCAAATACTTCCCAAAGGGGAAAAAAAAAATCAATATAAATACATGAGAAATTATAAACATATCCAAATCAATAAATCTATTAGATTACAGCTGAATTTTGAAAATTAAGTTCTGTCTATAATTAGAAATACATCTTTCACATATCAATAACACTATGTAAGTTATAATTTATTACAAAGAATTAACAATAACTTGCTATTCAGATCTAAAAATGGTTTTGTGTGTCTAAGATCTGCTTTTAGCATTTTCCAGGAATTTTAATTAGTCTTATTAGACTATACAGTACAGAGAGTCCCTTCAGCCATTTCTGGTCTTTGTCTGACTTTGATTCAGCCCAGAATTATTTCTTTTGATGTGTTAACTTCTTGCTAACTGAGTAAGTTGAATCTACTCTTAATAAGTTAAGCAGTGCCTGTCCTTCTCTGAGGAAAATTGTGAGAATGTATTTCAGGCCTGAGACTGTTTCATTGACAGGAAATCATTATATCAGTTCAGTCACAGCACAAAGCCCCAACCTCAAAATATCTATTTATAGCAAATGAAATGTAGTGCAATTTTACACCAACTTGTATTTTCTTACTATCTTATACTGCAGGTTTAGTACTTATTGTTGGAATTGTACCAACAACCCACTAACTTTCTGCAATCCTACTAATAATTTTAAAATTCATTGTATATAACAACCATGAGAAAAAAAGCACCAGAACTGTACAATGCATTTATTGAAAAAAAACCAAAAAAACCCAACAAACAAAAAACCAACAAATATTGTTTAAGAATTTCCAATAAAGATGACAGAAAAGTTAATGAATAATTTGGTTCCATCAGAATAGAACAAATTATTATCATATTATTTGTTGTAGTCATTTATTCTTTGGAAGAGAATTTAATTTCCTGTGAATATTAAGAAAAAGTCTAAGTACAAGTGTTCGTTTAGTTTAGGATAAGTATGTTCAGTCAACAGGACTCATGTTTTATTTGGATTTAAATTTAAGTTTTAAAATCTTACTTTTAATTGATGAAGAGTTGCCACTACAAATTGTCTATAACCTTCAAATTCAGTACATGGGTTACCCATTAGAAACAATTCCTTCAGATGAATATTGCATTTTAGGGATTCAATAGTGGAGAGTTCACCAATGAAATTTGCTGTCAGGTCAAGTTTCTTCAATTCTTCACAGCCTGTTTGAAAGAAACCTTAATTCAATTTGTATCCATAACATAAATGTATACATGATATATATATACACAGAGGTACACACTTGGATATAAAACTGTCTCCATTTGTGTCCTGTAAACTGGTTTCATTTCATTTCTATCAGAACACTTTTCCAAGTCCTTTCCAAGACTCTTTCTGACTGAAAGACTGACTCACAACTAAAGTTCATGAGCTTACAATATTTACAGGAATAAAACAAACTCAATGAAATACAAAATACCATAACATTATTGGTTTTATCAGTATCTAAACATTGTGGACATTTATAGATGAGCAATTAAATATTTAATTTTCAGATAAGCTGGATTTCATTTTTAATAGTCTGATTGCCTTGATATCCCTTCTCAGCTAAGTTGCAATCATATGACTAAAATCCAATCCAATTGCCTTAGGGCAGCAGGATCAAGTATGAGTCTCAGTTCTGAGTATGGTTAATCTCTGATAATATTATCCAAGTACAAAGATAAGATTTCCTAAAAACTCACTGCAAGTTAGATTTTCCACTCTGTGGGCTCAGCTGTCATTGTAAATACTTTATCATTGGTTAAACTGCAAATACCAGTGAGAAAGTGTTTGTATTAAAGCAATTCATTACAAACAGAAACTCTAAAATAGGCAACAAAATGCTCTGGAAAATTTGATTTTTAATTTTTCAGCCTCTCCTTTTATTATAAGAATCATATCCTTGACTCTAAGAGTAAAAAGTTTAGCTGAGAGCAAGCTCAACTTTGATTCATATCACTGTAATCACTGGTCTATTTGCTAAGTTTTATGCACAGTCAAGCTGTAAGAAAGTAAACAACATTGAACAATTTATTAGGGGATTTAAATAACCCAAAGTTATGCAAGGAGACAATCTCAAAGGTTGTAACTCCTAAGTAAATGCCAAATCACAGTAATAAATAATGCAGCCTGAGAAATGAATTTAAAATTTAGTGGCATGAAAACAAATGCAACTTTCTCAACAAATACCCAAATATGTGCTACACTACCTACTTCAACTTTTTCAAATCTTGTTTAGACTATTTGCTTGTTTCTTATTTAAGCCATCCTGATGAACCAGCTTGCAGACTTAAAAACACAAAGTAAACCAACTGACCACCCAACAAAACAAACAAATGAAAAACAAAACAAAATTAAAACACACACACAAATAACCAACCAACCAGTTTGTCTGGTGGGTTTTTTTTTTAACTCTTCTTTTGTCAAGGTGGATATGTTAAAGGTTCAGCAACTGGCCTAATCAGAAGTGAGAAACAGCAAACAATCAAGTCATAAATTATTCAAGTAATATGGAATGTGTTTATGGGTCACTCCAAGTCTTAGATTTTTATCTTGGAAAATGCCATATTTTGCACATGAAATGTGCAAAAGTGACAGGATAAAGGACTAAACACAGATAAAACAGACAAGATTTCAAGCACTGAAAGAAAAAAAAAATCCTCTGAAAATCTCTTTTAAAAAACCCCAGACCCTCAATGCAACCCGTGCTGAGCACAGAACCTTCTTGTGTGTGTGACATTTGATACCTGAAGACGAAATGTGACCCAGAGACATTTAGGAAAGTTCAATGAGAAAAATTCAGCAGTAGAAAGCACTTTCTACAGAGCATTTATTGAAACCCTGCACCCAAGGATCCTCTAAATATCCACAAAATACCCCTACAGGTGGGTATGCTTAATGGCTTCCATCCTCTTTTACAAAAAGTCACAATTTAAGTGTTCTAAGATGAAAAGGAAAAACATCTTTTTTCAAAATCTGACCTTCCAGATTTTCAATTCTTTCAATGTTGTTCAAAGCTACATTTAAATATTCCAGCTTCTTTAGTTTGCTCACATTTTCTGTAATGAAACATAGATGGATTATTTCAGTTTTCAGCACTGGAAAGGACATTATGGTTTCACTTGCTTTCTTTTACTTCAAAGCAACAATGAAGCAGAAAAATAGGAAGGACAAATCAGAATATGTACCACATTACTGGACAGTATTATTTTAATGTTAATAAAAAGACAAAACAAAAACGTTTTCTGAAAGCACTGAATAAGAAAGCAAAAAGAAATGTGGAAAGTTATAAACATTTTTATCACGAATCCATAAAACACATATCTAATTCAAGAGGAATGGCTGAAAAAGCATAGTGATACATTCCATCCTGGGAAATGTGAGATATCTACAAATTCGGTGACATGAATCCTACCACAGTTTACTAAGAACTTGGAGAGGTATTTTCTACATAATTCACAAACAAATGATGATGTCAATTTCTCAGCAAGAGCCCGTGCAGCTTAGTTTGGATGGTTTTGTTGCAATACTTCCGTAAGAGCAGTGCCCGTGCACAGGATGGAGTGAGGGCTGTGCTGAAGCCAGCGGCACCACTCGTGCACAGTGGGTGCCTGACAAGCCCCGGCTGCTCACAAGGCGGGGCTGATCTGGGGAGCTGCACAAAGCTTTGCTTCGAGAAGAGACACAGCCCAACAGAGCCACCAGAAACCATTTCTCTGGGATACTCAGAAGCGTGCTTGGAACTGCTGTGTCCTCTGCAGGGACAGAATGCTATCCACTGGGCAGAATAACTTCTCCACTTCAATACTTTGTAACACACACCCTGTTGACAATGGTTTTGGTCACCACTATGGCGTGGGGAGGGGTTGGTGGTGCTTGTTTTGGTTGTTTTTTGTTTGGGGGTTGTTTCTCAGGTTTTTTGGGGGTTTTGTTTGTTTGGTTTTGGTTTTGGTTTTTTTTGTTATGAAGGTATTACCTCAGAAAGCTGTCACATTATAGAAGAATATATGAATCACTGAGTTGCATACTTTTTCAACTCCTACAGTTAGATTATGGTAACATAAAAATTGTCTCAAAAATGAAATTGCTGAAAAACCTTTGTGCTCCAAAAGCAACAATCTGAATATGGTATCCTGTGCTAACCTGAAGGAGGCCTGAGTGTTGACAGAAAAACCACAAGATGAAATCTTGTGCCTTATTAAGGACACATTAACAGAGAGAAAACCAACTTATTTTAGTCCCTCTTTTAAGGGGGTAAAAAAGCACAAAGAAGTTTAAAGTAACTTGCTCTCTCTGGGAGAAGATTTCTCCACTTCAGGAAATACATTTGTTATCAGCAAAGACAGTTTCCTGATGAGTCCCTTGAGAAAACTTAAAGAATTTGCCTACAAGTTCTGAGCACAGAATTTCCTCCTAAAACCTCAGTATTTTTTTCTTCCTTTTAAGAAACTTCAAAGAGATACACTAATATAATTTCTGAACACTTCCAACTTTTGGTTGTTCATCTAGACAATACATGTAGAATCTAAGCTTTTCCAGCCCAAGGCTTGGTGTCACATCTTCCAACATGGAACAAAACCAGACCATGTGAAATTATATCTTCTCCTGTGGTGGAGGAAGACCATTAAGGCTTTGTTGCAGAAAGTTTGGTTCATGTAAACAAGCAAGTATTTTAACGAAATAAAAATTACTTCAAAAAAATATAATTTGCATGAAAAATAAATTTTAAAAAGGGTGTGAAAGAGCTAGTCCTGTGATATCAGAGTCCATGGAACATGGCAAACTCTTTGTCTCTCTGCTTGCCACAAGATGGGATATTTAAACTATATCCTGATTTTTGAAATTTTAATCCATAAAAGGTATTTCACACTCATATTTTAGTGACTTGTATCTCAGTAGTATCTTTCTAATTTAAAATTTTCCTTGCAAATTTCTGAGCTTCTTAGAAATTTAATAAAGAAACCAGGAAAGGAACTCTTGTTAGGAGCATATTCCCTTAAGTACAACAGAATACTTTTTTTTTTTTCCTGATTTCAAAATTATACAGGTGAATACATTTTAAAAGAAACATATCAAGAAAAGACTTACCAATTTTTGGAATTAGATTATTCTGAAGATAGAGAATTTTTAAGTCTCGACACCATTTGTCAAGATGCTCTAGTTTTTCTATTTCCTGCTGATGTAAAGAGATTTCTTCCAGCGAAAAAATTTCACAGTTGTTATGCTCTGCCCGTCTTCTAACAAGATCTTCAGTGACTGAGACAAACATTAGATGTCATATTTCCCTTTAATAATTTTCTGCCATCTGACTTACAAGCAAATTATAAAATCATTAAAATATTTTGTTCCACCATACCAAATAGCCCACTAGAAATGACAACAAAAATAAAATCTGCCAGGAAAGATATCAAGATATCAAGTATCAAGTAGCTTCGACCCATTCTGCCACAGTAAACATCTTTTGTGAAACACAATCACGTCACCTGTAACATTTGGAAAGATCTAGATGAAAACTGCTGAGTCTTTCATAAGAATGTGATAAAACCCTTGCAGAAATTAATCCAGCAGCCACTATTTTCAGCATAGCTTGGGTTGCAGATTGATTCATGTAGACAAGTAGTGGAGTGTTTTATGCTGTTTTATTTCCAGATGCCAGATGCTCACATCACAGACAGCAGCAGGGGGTGGGGGGAAGCAAAGTACAGCGTGTCATCATATTCTTCCACCAGCACAGCATGCACAGAAACAAGCAGGATAAATGCTCAAAGTGGGCAGATATTTTTTATGCCATTACTAAGTCATGTTTATAAATGTTTATGTTAGAATGAAATGTATACCTGGATTTCTTAGGCACTACCAGCTCATCAGAGCCAGCAAAGGAGTTTCAGTGGCTGAAAAACACCAGAGACCTAGGTTCAGTTATCATGGTGTAATATTTAATGCCAGGCTGTGCTTCAAACAGTGAAAATGCTCTGTATAATGAAGGTATAGAAATTCCATAAGAACCAGTGCTCACTCCTGAGCTAGAACTTTGTTTACAGTACACTGCACCAAAAATGTGCCAGCATTTTCCTCTCCTTGACAAGCACTGGACTGCAGTGAAGTACTGAGGAAAAACACAGGGTTATATCAAGTTAACACAGGCATTTTCATGATCTTTAATGCTGAAAAAAAAAAATCCTAAAAGAATCTGAAGAAAAATAAGTAAAAAGAAAAAACAAGCAAGATCTGTGGAAACAAACTGTTGCTACCATGCATTAATTAAAAGTACTCTTCCATTTCTTTGTCTCAGGGAAATTTTGTGAAATCATCCAGTTTTATCAGTGGTCCTGGAGTGGCTGCACACATTCCCATGGACCAGCAAACCATGTACCAATACAGCCCAAACTCACATGTGTCTGTACAGCTCCTCTGTCTGCAGTCTTTGGGAAAGGTGTGAAAGTGGTTGTGTTTCTATTATATTATTTATAGATGACCAGGCTTAAATCTCCCTTCTGCTCAACAGTGTTTCACGTGGCAGAATTAATTTACAGAATTAAATATGGAGATACATATATTGATTGAAGGAGGGAACCTGTCTGCACACAAATCATATTGGGAAAGGTGTCTTTGTCTCTTTTAACCACATTAAGCAGGTTTGATGCATCTGAGCATTCATCTTCCCTTGCACTAGAACTTGATTAAAGTAACAGAGAAAAGAGAAAAAAAGTCAATAATCGTGACTAAATACTTTAGTCTTCACAGTAAATATGAAACAGCACTGACATTTCTAATCAGTTACTTGGCAAATCTACTGGAAATTAAAAGAAAAAAGAAAGTCTGCTTACTACTGTGTTTGGTGGCAGATTTTTCAGTGCCACTACCACCAGGTAATTTTGAGCAGGAAAACAATACTCCCCAATCTGCATCCATACACACTAGTGGCAATATTATGCTCTATACCCTTTATACATAAAGAAGTCATACAAACTATTCCTGACAGCTTAATTACAGCCCAACTTCCATTTGCTCATGAAAATTGAAATTATTTTTGCAGCAGTTCTGAAAAAATATCCAGTTTCATTAACAGATGATTTGCAAAGCAGAGACAATCATTCACAATAGAAGCTACAATGAAGCTTTAGAAACCGAATTTGAGATCCTGTTGTAGGGAACTGCCTAAATATTTGACATTTTGTGTAAGACCTAGTTCATTTAAGAGGAATGAGTGAAACAAGCTTGCAAGAGAAAACAAATACAATTTTAAATAACAGCATCTCCAGGACATTGACAAACACACTGAACTCACTAAAAAGTTCATTAACCAGATCTGGTGTTGTGTGCAGTAACGGGAGACTGGAGCAGTGACCTGGGAGATCACAGCTACTTCCAGGTTTCCAGTGAACACAGGAGGAAATGAGGGATGGCATCAATCAAGTGGAGAGAACAGATCTTGAAGTTCTAATGCCTGGGCTTCCAAAAATTACATGCTTTACTCAAAAAAGGAAGTAGAAATGAAGGATAACATTAAAAAAATTGAAAGAATAAGCAGATGGACAACTGCAGGTGTATCAGAAGATGGCAGGGGAATCTGCATTTCAGAAAAGTGAAGCATGCAACCATTACTTTAAGAATCAAATTCATGCTGTGCTGTTCAGGAGATAAAGTCATTCTCCTTCAAGGCAGTGCCTGCTCAAAGACAGCATCTGCTAGCTTCCTGCAGGGAGAAGAAGTTCCTGTCCAAAGCACTGTTTTAGCCCAGCACGGGACTGGCAGTCCACTGATAACAGATTACAAGAAAAATCACAGAGGAAGGGAACTCCTTTCTCATGAGTAAAAGGTGTGAGCACTCAGTCTTTTGGGTCATACTGCTGTACCTGAGAGAGAGGATCTGATCTAATTCATAAGTAATGGTATGGAGTATTTTACTTCATTTGGGGTTTTTCCACATCTGCAGACCTGGGCTCAGACATAAGCCATCCTATCCAGCATCCCCCCTTGCAGGGGCTGCCCCACAGGAGGAGGGGTCCCCACCCCAATCCTCACTGCCAGCCCTCTCAGGGGCTGCTCTGAGAGGCAAAGAACCTCTGTGCTTTACGTGGTGAGATAAAATGGGGGGGTTATTGCTAGGGAGGAGGAAAATCTGTTAATCATCCAAGGGAGGCAGAAGGGCAAGGGGCTGCCAGGGGAGTGTGGGGATGGTGGGGAAGGGAGACAGCTGCGGTGACAATCAGAGAATTTTTTAGCTTGGAAAACACCTTTAAGATAATCTAGTACAACCCAGTACTGGCAAATCCACCATGAAACCGTGTCCCTAAATGTCGTATCCACATGAATTTTAAATAACTACAGGTGTATTGACTCCACCGGTTCCCTGCTCAGCCTGTTCCAGTGCTCGACAACCCCTTCCATGAACAAATTTTTCCCAACATCTAAGCTAAACCTCTCCTGGCGTAACCCGAGGCCATCTCCTCTTGTCCCGTCACCTGCTACAGGGCAGAAGAGGGCGACCGTCCTCTGGCTACAGCCTCCTCTCAGGGAGCTGTAGAGAGCGAAAAGGTCTCCCCTGAGGTGAACACGCCCAGCTCCCTCAGCCGCTCCCCATCAGACTTGTGCCGCAGCCCCTTCCCCAGCTTTGTTGCCGTTCTGCGGGCACCAAGGAGGCGTGCAGGGCGCGGGGCCCGTCCTGGAGAGGAGGGCCGGGCCGGGCCGGGGAGGGAAGCGGCGCTCTCCGACACTCACTGCGCACCATGGCCGCCCTCAGGCGCCACCGCCGTTCCGGACGCGCCGCGCTGCCACAGCAACGGCCCCGGGCGGGCGGCGCTGAGGGCGGCGCCGGGGCCTGGCTGTGACCCGGCAGGGGCTGCTCCGCCCCGGCCCTGCCTGCCCTGGGCACGCTGAGATGAAATGTCTTTTCCTCAGGCGTAAATCCCACGTCTCGTCCTTTGCATGACACTTCTGTCCTCCTCCTGCATATCCGTCAGCTAGTTTGCCTCACACATTTTGGGCTGAAAGCTTGTTTTCCGTTGTTTATGAAAGCAGCCTGTTCCAGTGATTCACAGTCTGGTATAATTTTAGAACCATAGAACAGTTTAGGTTGGAAAAGACCTGTAAGATCATCGAGCTCACCCGTTAATCTGACATTGCCAAGTCACCACTAAAGTATGCCCCCCAGTGCCAGGTCTACACACCTCTTTCAAAATTTTCTAGGAAAGGTGACTCCACCACTTCCCTGAGCAGCCTGTTCCAATTCTGGATCACAATTGGCATCAGATCGAAGCGGTAACGTCAGGAAAGTCAGTCTGTATTTCTTACCTGTCTTCATTAACCTAAAGGTCTAATCAAACCTAAAGGTCATCTTGTTCTAACAGAAAAATCACCTATGAATTTAAATAAGACGGTAGGAATTTTTACAATGATCAAATTCATTTATTTAGCCATTTACCTCTGATGTAAATGCCACACCCCACAGCCACTCTGCACCTTTCTGTCTGTATTGCAGATTAGAGGAGTATGAGGGTGTCGTTAAATTAAGACTCCTGAGATTTGTGGAGATGATGAGACACAAAGAAGAAAAAGTAGTTTTTATGCACTTTTACTCCGTAGTATTTGTCCTGGCCTGTCTGACTGGGTAGGTAACAAGTCCACTCAGAGGACAGTGAGATTTACACAGCTGGTTGGATGTGGCCCAGGGCCCCTGCACAGAATCACTGACATTAAAGAAGGGCCACTAATCCTCTTACCTGCACATTTATATCAAGTTGCAGGCCTCTTCAAATAATGACTTTTTTGCTAGTAATATTAATTTTTTACTTGGGATCAGAATTCACAATCAAAGTACTAATTTCAAACAAGGAAAAACTTGGTTTTGCTCTGTTCAGTATTTTAAAACCTGTGTTTACACTGTATTACATTGAAATGCTTATGTTACTTGGTTAAGCTAAAATCAAAGGGAGAGAGTGTTCATGCATTTTTCAGGTATCCTAGATGATAGTTCTGAAGAAGGGAGTATGAAATCTGCAATTAATTAAATTACCAAATTTTAAAGTGAGTGGGTTGACTTGGCAGGATGCCAGGTGCCCACCAGCTTTTTTTTTTTTTTTCTCATGTTCCAGCCTCAACAGAAGATGGGGAGAAAATATGATAAGGAGCTCATGGATTGAGATAAGGGCACAGACATCAAACAACAATTACCATCACAGGCAAAACTGATTGAATTTGGGGAAATTAATTTAACATTTTGCCAGTTAAATAGAGTAGGATAGAGAGACATAATGACCAATTTAAATCCACCTTACTTTCATTCCTCCCTTCTCCCCAGCTCAACTGCACTCCAAACCCTTCTACCTTCATGTCCTGAGTTAAGCCACAGTTTGTTTTATTCAGTACTTATATAGGTCCTGTTTGACAAATCTAGTTTAGCTGCAGGACTACTTCTTCAAACAGGTAACTTCTCACTTGTGATGAGCCCAAAAGAATTCTCTGTGCATGAGTGACTGAAAAGCTCTCAGAGTGTGTTTTTTCTCTTGGGAAGAACAGTTTTGTTTATAACTCAGGGCTAAATTATTCAGGAAGACAGTAAGCAGAATTTTAGAGCATGTGCTTGCAACACATTGGTCTTCGCCTGGTGGTCTGGCATGCACAGGACAAAGCTAGGTGCTGAAGTATGTTATTTGCTGTGGTCTTTATTTTCATAGGTTTGGGGTTTTTGCTCAAATTATGTGCCAAGAGCATTCGGCAGCACAAGCCTGAAATCCTAGCATAAAGCAATGTATATGCCAGAGATAATTTAAAGAACCACATTACACACAGGACAATGGAGATGAGAAGAAAGAAAAAGTCGCCTCTGCCATGCCTTTCTTGAAGAAATTCAGTTTACTGCTTTAACACATTACAACTGTATTTGTTACTTGTGTAAAACAACGCAATATGTATTTCTATGTAATGACAAAAATAAGCTTTATAGCATTATTATTACAGTGCTACCATTTATAGCATTTATAGCATTATTAATACAGAAGTATTTTGAACATGTCTTGACTTTGTCCATATATACACTCATGTAACATGTTCCAGCGTCAGAAATTTGATATCCATGGACAAAGCTGTTGAAATGCTGCAGCTTAGAGCCTCAGCTGGTGTAAATCAACTGATTGATACCCACTCAAAATTTAAACCTATGCATTTTTATTTATTTCCTATTGAATTACTGTTTTTTCACATACTATTTTTAATTTTTTTATTATTTTTCTATGGTGCTAGGTAACGTAGTCACCAGTACAAAACAAGGCTTTATGTTTGCACTAAAGTACGAAAAATCCCTCCCCCAAAGAGCACACAATCTGTAGGGCAGGACATGAACTCACAAATAACACATTCACAGAAATATATGCTATTTCTAATAATAATTATTTTCATTACTGAAAAATACTCTCAAATACAAGAAGAAATGAGAACAGGAACAACTTCACTGATGTAGAAATACCAGAGATGGGGGAAAAAACCCATCATGAGAAACCTTAAAAAAAGAAACAATATAAATGAAGTAACAGTTTTGCTTGGTGTATATAGAAACGTGCAAAGAGGTTTACAAAATAGTGCAGCCAACTCATAAAAATGTACATCAAAAAGCAGATTTTGCAGAACTGGACTAAGTGGTGATAACCTGTATTCTCTACTGTGTAGTCTATTCCATGTAACTTAAATAAAAGATGTTAATATTTGTATAGTTTGGCTTCTATGAGTAATGTGTTTGGGATGACTACAAACCAGACTTGCTCACAGATTAGGAACATTAAAAATTAAGGAATGGCATCAATATTATAATATTCCACATGAACATTCCCCCAGTAAAGCACTACATGATATATACTCAGGAATGACCCTGAAATTCAGCTGAACACAGCTGAAGTAAGAGAGTATATAAGATAAGGTGTAATGATAAAGATCATACACATTAAAAAAGCAATAAATTGTACGAAAAAATACACAGGGGGTTGTAAATCTACATCTGAGCACTTCTATTTGATTCTCTTTCTCTAAATAAGGTGCTTATTGAAGGGGAGTAAACATTTAATCACTGGGGACAAAAAAACCCTATAAAATTCTAGTTGTTTTCTCTGTCTGTATATGTGTCAGTTAATCACTAATCGATGAATGGTTTTGCTGTGAGAGAACTATTTTCCACAGTTATCCTAGGCTTGATATTGTAGTTAACAGAAGCTGCAAATACTCTTTACCTCTGAAAGTCTGGATTTACACATTTTTTTCAGTTTTTCATCAGAAAAATCCTGGCTACAATTTTTCACCCAACGGGAGGAAACATATGATTGCACCTCTTTTCAGAGAAAAAAGATGAGGCATGTTTTTATGTCCATTGGAATATGTGGAAGGGAACTGCCAAAGCCAACCAGTCTGGAAACTGATTAGAATTTTGTTAATTCAACATCGATGAATATCAGGGAAGGCAGATCTTAACAGATCCTGAGCATTTTATTTTTAACCCTTGAACTCCAGTTGACAAATTGCCCCAGGGGCTCCCTTTCTCCAGATCAGAACAATTGTAATTTACGGTTTGTATTTATTAATAGACAGATTATAGCAATTTATTGTAGACCTTTTTTTTTTTTTTAAATCTTAATCAAATTTTTCTTCAATAGTTTACAGTGAACTAACGAGTTTACATTGAACTCTTCTAGTTTTCAGCATAATTGCTTTCATGACTGCACAGTAATTGCAGTCTTAGACTTTTCTCTCAGAATGGGATTTAACTTTCCAGATTATTATTATTTCAAGAGATTATTTAAACACTAAAGACCTTTATAATCCTTTCATTTTAAAAATGATTTTAGTAATGGACATTTTACAATAGGTATAAAATAGATAATAAAATATTTACATGTTTTACAAAGTGAGATTTACTCTCAGTTGTCTCTGTACTTTAAATAAAGAAGGGGAATTATTCAACACTTCCAATATTATTCAACTGCATTAACTACAAGTAAATATGAGGATGAGTATTAAAAATACTATTTTAGTTACATAATATATTAGTTATCACAAGTATTCAGCCACCATCCAAATCCATTATCTTTGATAGCATGTTGTAACAAGAAATTAATATATAAAATATGGGATAACATCATTTTTATTAAAAATATATATTTCACAGGAATTACAAAACACTTCTTATTATTGAGATAAGATACTACTGGTACATCACTTCTTTGTGTGATTTCTTTCAGGTAGCCAGCAAGAACTAAGGCCTCACTCACACTTGACCATAAGAAAAATAAAGCTAAAATTAATTGTGTTTTGGAGGAAGAATACGATCAAATCTGTTATATTTTTTTCCCACAGGAACATGTAACCATGGCCATAAGGAGGTATCCAGGAGTTTGATGCTGAAGAGCTGATGAAAATAAATTTGTGGAGGAGGAAAAATGAGAACTGTTATTGAACTCATTTCAAACTGCACAGAAGTAACAACTCTGCTTTTACGTTTTTATGGAGTGCAAGAGAGAACAAGCATGTTTTGAACTGTGGAAGGTCCTGTCTTGCAGTAACCTGTGTCAATCTGTGTTTAGTTTAGTCCTGCCACAAAACAAGTGCCAAGTTCTCTACTCCATCCTGTTGTACCTGCTTTGGTTAACACTGATAGTGGCTTTCAAAACCAGAGTGAGCTTTCAAGCTGTGGTGTTTCAGCCCTTACATAAATAAATAGTTCCACAGATTTTAGGAAGTGCCATTCTGGCACCCCCAGCTTGGCATACTGCGAGCAGGACATTTTGTCACCACAGGCAAAGTGATCAAATGCCTGCACTCCTTTCTGAAATGCTTTGTCCTCAGGATTAACACCCTCCTTCTAAGAGCTGAAAGAAAGGTTTTCCAGGTTGTGTCTGCAGCTGTGCAGATGCCTTTAGATCTCAGAAGCTGAACTGCACTCAACCAGGAAACTGATGAAGAAGGCTGTTCTATCCACACTATAAGGAACACAAACTGGGCACAGCTCCACTTGGTTCCTTCTTTTCATTTTCAACTGTACAAAGTAAAGACATAAAAGAAATATCAGAACCAGGAGTAGGATGACCAACTCCAAGTACAAATAAATCAGTGCTCTTGTTTTAAGGGTTTGAGCTACAGTGAGGCTTAGAAATGCTTGATAAACAGAAACTAGAGCATGAGGATTGGGATTGAGTAAAAAAAAATAGGGAATAGAAGAATGTCTTAAGTATTTCTCAGATATTCTGGACTGATTCATGTTGATGCTGCTTCACTGCTTCAGTGGAATGCAACCAACTCAGAGCAGCACAGCACCTGGTCCTGCTGTTCAGTTCACACTTGGGAAAAGGAAGACTTGTTATGCCTGTAACTGGAAAACATGTTTTCTCTGGGCTGAAGCACAGCAATTGTTAACAGCTTACACTGTTTAGACACTGCTGCCAGACAACAGAAAGAAAAGATATAATCCAAATGCAATAAAAAAGAGTTGTAGACATCAAAGTGCAGTAATTTGCAGTGAAAACTGGTAAGGGCCCTGCAGTTAAACTTTCCTTTAATGAAAAGTCCATGGAAGCTTTCTGGTATGTTTTAACCCTGTTCCATAATAGGACTCATGCCCAAAAATATGGAATTCTTTCTAAACTTAAACATGTACTCACCAATTGTTCTTTATTTCTTATTATTTTCTGTGGGGAAAACAAGAAGAATACATTTTTGTATGTCTTGATTTAAAACAGTTTCTTATAATCATCATATATTATCAGTAGGTCCTGTTTGACAAATTCAGCTAAGCTGCAGGACTACTTGTTTAAGCAGGTAATTTCTCACTTGTGATGAGCAAAAAAGAGGCATTCTCTGTATATCTACTGCTGAAAAGCTCTCAGAGTGTGTTTTTCTCTTGTGAAGAACAGCTTCCTTGTGACTCAGGGCTGAAGTATTCAGGAAGAGGGAAAGCAGCGCTTTGGGGCATGTGCTTGCAACACACTGGTGCTGACCTGGTGGCTTTAGTAAAACTAAAGTTTTAGGGACTAGAGACATAGCAACAAACTGATACATCATCCCTCAAGATGTGGGACTGTCATTGCACTAGGGCAGTCCAAGTTGTGCCTTGCTGTTTCTAACTTTCAATGTAGCCAATTCAAAGGCTGAGGTCTGCCAGATTGTCTTGGTGCCCTGATACACTGATCTCCCGAACCCTGACAGCTTCAGAAACAAAAGAGATCCTCTTGAGCTTCACCTTCACCCCATAAAAATTCAGATAAGGCCAAACTTTTTAGTCGTAGAAGCTTTTGCATTTTAGACATCTAGAATTTTGTGGTGCAAAAAAAGGTGAAAGAATGGTGAAGTTCATAAATTCAGCACATCCATATTTATTTTCAGCATGAAGGTCTGTGTGTGAACTAATGGTGCATTGGGTTAGAGAGGCCAAATTATATCAATTCTGTAGTCCCTGGAAGGTGGTGATGTGGCAAGCATCATAATTAGCTGGTTTTATTTTTTCCAGTTAAAAAAAAAAAAATTAAAAGGCTAGATCTGGTGGCCTGGGTGTGGACTTCAGTGCAAGGCCTGAAAGGTGCACCTCTGGAATCATAAATTACACTGCTTGGTCTGTGTCTGCATCATGTTATGGCATATTAAATTTACCCCCCTTTTCTGCTACAACATTTATTGCACATTCTGAAAAGGCAGGTTTTCAAATTAACAGAAAATTTCTATGAATACAAATCAGTAACTGGAAAAGCCAAATACAACATCAGTAACTTCAGATCCCACCTTCTATCTTCTGTATGAAAACAACAGCAAGAATCTCCTTCCTCTTCTTAACAGAAAATTTCTAAATTCCTCTATTCATCACATGATACTGGAGCCACTTACCAAAACTTAGTTGTTTTGAAAAATGTATTGAGACTGAAGAAAGATGACACAGCAGCATCTTGGGACAAAAGAACTGTGAAATTAAAATGCAAAATGCTGTAATAGATTGAAGGTTACATTTGTCCCCATTTGACCATATACTGCTCCATTAGGATCAATAAGACCAATGGATATATATCCAAGGATAGAATTTGGTCCTCAGATGTGACTTAGTAAGAAAAAAAAAAAAAAAAAAGTTGGAAATAAAGAAATTCTATACTTACAAACTAAAATCATCAGCAACAAAGTGGCAGACAGTCCTCCCAGAAAATATCTGAGAACATAACAATACCCAGAAAAGTTAAAAAGCAAGGGATGCACATTGGGTTAAAAGAGGAGAAGCCTGGGTGGGAGGAGGAGAAAAGGTTCTTGCAGATGAACCTTGTGAACTCTGGTAGGTGAGCTGTAATTTGAAACTTTAAATTATGTAAACTATTGAAGATAATCTCCTGAAAGAAAGACCTCAGCATTCAGACTGAGAGAAAAAACCCACTTAGAAAGACATGGATCCATTCTGTTTCTTCTCAGCCTGCCAAAAGCCCTGTCACAGCACACTTGGCAAAGTAGCTTTCATATCTGCATACGTATTTCTTATTTTTGGGCACATCTATATAGCTCAGATATTTGCCTGCATTGACTACTGTGAAAATATATTTTCACAGTAAAATACATATAATTTTGAAAATATGACCCTTAAGCTTTTTTCACCAGTTGAAATGAAGCAAGCACTCATGTTAGAAACAGAAAATAAAATAAATAAATATTACCTTGTACATACTGAAATGATTAAACACATGATCAGTGCAACCATCTGAGAAATGACATTTTGCACCGTCCTGGAGTCTAAAAAAAATTAGGAAAATAATGGGTTTTAATGAAAGTAAATATATGACAGGAGGTGCTTGCTACCTTCAGCCTGTGAGACCAGTCTCTTCAGTTGCTTTTAAAGAGAACTCGCCTGGAGTGATTCAAAGCAGAAACCTAATTTTCATGCTCTGGGTGTCTCTCAGGAGTCTTTTTTTCCCCACAAGTACAGAAACACTGTGCCCTCCATGCTCTCAGAAAACAAGCCTTTCTGCATAATTGCCTGCTTCAGTTTTTGCTCCCATGCCCTTTCCTCCATTTTCCTCTTCACTCCTCTTTTTTTCCTGAAAAATGGGTGAGGGAAAGATGTGAGGAGGGGGTAGTACTCAATTAAACACCAATTTTATGATTTTGTTATTTTTAATAATTTATTTAAAATATATGTTTCAGTAAATAAATTTTCTGCAAGGGTCCAGATCCATATTTTCTGCAAGGGCCCAGATCCATATTTTTAATGTATTTTCACTTCACTCTAAAAATGAGGCATGCCAGAATAAGAACATAACATACCTGTATTGCTCCATGTCTCTTCATTTGCATTTATCACAAATGAAGAGCAGGATTTTGAAGCACAAAATGGTTCCTCTAAATGAGCAAACTCATCATCTTTGGTGAGAAATGCTCCATTAGATGCTGGAATTTGCTTTTGTGACACATGGTTATTATATTCGGAAGAAAAGTCTGAATCACCTACAAGAAATGCACATAAAACTGAGATTGCACAAAAGAAGAGCTCTGAGACTTTGTATTAATGAATTTAGGAATTAATTACTGAATCACAGGAGAGGTTCCAAATTGTTATGGGTAGGGAATTGGCAGGTTCAAATTCATGCAAGAGGAAATATGCAGAGTAAAGACAAAACTGCATAGAGCAAAACAGATGAAGTTATTAAAAGTGCCAGGTGAAAGCAGACAGTGCCAGGTATTAATCACATCAGAATAAACATTCCTGGTGATGACTTTGCTTTCAAATTCAGTCAAAAAATGACTTTTTGGCACAGAGGTCTTTCCGGACTCCGACTCCATTTTAATGCCAGGAGCTCTATTTATCCCTTAGAATTCTGTAGTTCATTCTGTCCTTTACCTGCACACCTTGGCAGATCACAGCTGCAAAACTTCCAGAAAGAGATTCCAAATTTGCACTAAACACAGACTGCAATGTTGTATCTTGATTACCAGGTAGCTGATCAGGGCTTACCAATATCACTGTGACTGGCTTCTAGTTTACTGCATCCATCAAGCCAAGGATTCTCTACATGGGAGAAATCCATCCTGCTGGGAATGGTGGAGCTGAGCCATGAGCTGGAGGCACTGAGACTGAACAAGCTGTCAAGAGAGCGACGGATTTTCTTCCTTCGCCTGAATACACTAGAAAGAAAAGATATGTTGCCAAGGAATAGAGTTATTCTTGCTAATTATTCTTGCTGAGCAAGGACAGAGCTCTAAAGCTTGCAGGAATGACATGAAAGAACCAGGTTCTGGGTGCTGCTCCCAGCCCTGTTCGTGACCCTGGGCACGTCACCAGGAATGGCTGCTGCACACCACAATATGTCAGGGAATGCATTAACAGCAGGACTGATCCTGTTGTTGTGATACTGGATTCTGTGGTACCAAATGATATCACAGCTACTGGTCTCTCATAGTACTGTGACTGACTCATGCTACCTGTGATTTTTACCCTGCTATATCCTATTTGGAGTAGTCTGAATCCATTGAGCTCCAAATTTTTGAACATTTTACATAGCTTCCTAAATTGTTGTTCTTCTGAATAAAGAGATGTTTTTTCTTGAGAAATAATTCCAGGACCAGGCCTTTTTATTTATATATATATGTGTATGTGTGTGTGTGTGTGTGTGTGTGTGTGTGTTTTAGACAAAGATATTTATACATATACCTTTTTCTTTGTCCTTATCAGAGTAACAGCCCATTGGCAAAATGAGCTGTAGCTCTCTGTTTTGCCTTTATTGGACACAATTTCAATAGCAACAACTGTGCACTAAAGAGTGTTTGGGTAGTAAGATGTGACTGAAAATCAGGTCATTTCATTCACTGCACTCTCTAAAGCAATTGAGATGTTCCCATTCAGAAGTCATGCTGGTCTTATGCCAAGCAAAATGCAGACAGACACAAAGACACCTCCAGATATACCTCTAGGTAAGGCCAGAGATGTGGAGGCAATTGCCAACATGGACTAAGATCTGCACAGAGTTCACTTACCGGACTAAATTCTCTTTATATGTCACACTTGTGTGGGATGGTGTCAGTGTTATGTTGCCCTCTTCATCAGACAGAAAGCTGTCTTCTGCCAGAACATAGTAACCATTAGAAAGCAGTCGAGGGCTGCGGCGGCATGTAGGAAGGGAGCCTGACAGAGGATTTGTGGAGCACTCATAGGCAGGATCATTGTCCAAAAAGGCACAAGCACAGCTGAAAAGGAGAAATGAAAGCCTCTAATTTAGAGAAGGCCTGGACAGAGCAAACCCACAACTTAATAGTAATGAATTTACATTCCCAGCTGATGGGGACTGGTAATGACATAGATTTAAAATATGTGATGTAGATGTAATGATACTGCTCTGTACTAGGGGATTTCAGCCAGCTGACGTGTGCATCACACGTTCCAGGGCTTCAGATTACAGGAGGGACACATGCCAGGGGAGCATTTCCTGAAGCATGGTGCCAGCTTGAGCTCAGAAGCTCTCGGTGTTTCCGTGGCAGTGCTCTTGGCCAAGGAGTCCTGCCAGACCTACCCTGACCTGGAGCCATCGGAGGCATTCAGTACTTGTCTTCTCTGAGTTCCTCTGCATGGCACAAACTGGTGCCCTTGAGCCAGGCAGGATTTACTTGCTTTTTTATAACCTAGCCATACTTCGTGAAAATTTAAGGATGCATGACTTTTAACTCTCACAAATCCTAGAATGCCATGCAGCTGCAACAACATGGGGTAAAGCCCACAGATTGTGATAGCTCCATCCAGCACTGAAACACAATTGATTTGGGGATGAAATACAGCACAGAAAAATATACTCACTGGTATTTAAAATAGAATTGAGTAGTGACAGAGGTGAAAGGATCTAAAAGTTGTAGACATTGTACTTAGTTTGACTAAAATTTAATTTAAGGTTATACCTTTCCCCTTATCACCTATGAGTTGCAAAATGCAGTGACATCATGGAAAGAAAGGAAGAGACTGGATTGATTTAGTGTCTGACCTGTGTTTCAGTAAGAGTTTTAACTACCCCATATGGCATGTCACAAAGAGATACCATAATTTTAGTGTAGGGAAAAGCAGATGGAAGAGAGATACTCCAAAACCCTGTAATTGCAAAGCCAGTGTTTCCAACCTCCACAGCAGTACTTCTGAACTTCCATTTAGGGTAGTAATTAAATTATAATCAGCACTACAAGCAATTTTTACAAAATCTACACCAAAACAAAAATAAAATTAAGCAAGTGTAACTTTCTTTAATACCTTGGAAAAATATTTCGTCTATGCTCTCCATTAAATGGTGTTGAACCTGCAGAGGCAAAGGTGAAATAAGAAGGAATTGTTATCATATTCACTGACAAGTAGCTTGTGCATGCCAGAAAGATAATAAAAAAGCTAAAAATGAAAATAAATTTAAGGTAAGAATTAAAGGAGATAAAACATATGAAAGAATTGGGGAAAGACTTACTGGTTATAGGAAACTCATTCAATCAGGACAACACAGAATCAGAGTCAACAGAAATCAGATACTTGTACTCTACCCATGTAACAGACTTGAGAGAAATAATTATGGACACAGATACAATAACTGCAGTAATTTTAAGGTATTTTACCAGAAATCTTCTTCATGCCAAAGCTAGAACGTGAACTGGCACTTGATACAGAGTAGAATGGAAAGGCCACCATTACCACATTATATTTTTCAGATGAAAATTGCAGACACAGCATAACAAGCACAGGGATTGCTACAGTGACAAATATTTGACAGTAATATTGTGGCAGGAGACTAAGGAAACAGGATTTGTCTGGATTACCATAGCTCAAGTGTGCAAAGTGCTGCTAGATGTTCCATACCTGACAGAATCAATCTTAAAAAATATGAGCAAGGGTTATCTATAGGGAGAATTTATATCTATTATTACATGAAAAGATTAAAGATATGATCTTTCCCTATATTACCTTGTCTCTCCTGAATCTTTAGAGCTTCAGAATTACAATGCTGTTAGTAAATGCCCATCCTTCACCTCTGAGAAAAGAAAGGGCTAAGAGAATTTTATATTTTTATGTTGAGTTATGAGCTGAGGCAAAGAAAAAACATGAAGGTCAGGGTTTCCACTTTGGTAATCTTGTTTATCCTCCTTGGGAGCTCAGTTGTCAGTCACAGGCTGGGTGTGAAGGCTGACAGCCTTGGGACCAGGCAAGGTGACAAAAGAAGTAAAACCTTCAGGCTCTTTTTTACTAATCAGTCCTATTACCCTGGTCCCATACATACTGTTTCTCCTACCCTCTGGGGGAAAAAAAAAATCACTTTACCATGAACAAATTATGCTCTGATGGCTGCAAAAATAACTTGAGGAGGAGAAAATGGAAAGAACTTGGGGGAAGGTCTAGAGAGATCAAGAAGCATAAGTCAGAACGCCACAGAGCAAGTTGTACAAACAGTGGGACCAGTGATGCATTTCATACTTTGATATGTATTTTACAGCTATTTTTAGCATACAACTACCTCCTGAAATAGTTTCTTATTTTAGGCAAAAGCATGATTCTTAAATGTGTAAAAAATCTTGTATTCAAAATGAAGAAATGCATTCCAAATCTAGAAGAAAATACAGGAAGGACTCAACAAGCAGTTTGTAGCTCTGGATATAAACTAAAACCAGCAAAATCCTAAGTCTTATCAGTCAAAAAAGATCCCCTCCACAAGGTATTCATTTTTATTAAAACTCTGACAAATGTATCCAAATTTATTTGATCCTGGAGTGATGCAATATATGATGTTCCATATATCTTGAAAAGGATTGTTTCATACACCTTAAGGTAACAGGGAATATAGAATATCTGTAAAAGCATTTTAAAAGAAATGGAAGCATATTTTATTTTTGTTTGAAAAGGGTACATAGAAGAATAGGTCAGGATCAGTTATACCTATCACAACTAATAATCTGAGAGTGAAACTTTCTAGCAACTGAAACCCACAGCACAGCTGTATTGCATGCAATTCTTTCAGTTACAATAATAAAAAGTAGCAACATCTAAAAAAGAATAACTTTTAAGAGCGGCAGATTTCCTATGGGGTAGTGCTTTCACCAGGAAGTGTTGACACATGCTGATCACAGTGGCAGAACAAACCACAGTCCTTCTGTTCCTCATTTGAATTCTCTCATAATTTTGCAAGGTATGTCTCTGCAGGATGTTTATTTGCCACCCTCCAGAGAAATAAAATTTAAGATAAAATAGAGTATATTCATCTATTTATGAAAGAAAGTGAGCAATATACACATGCAGATATACTACTGGGGAGGCAGTTAATAAGCAGCTGTAACATGCTTTTAAACTATTTTAAGTAATGATAATATCAAGCTTCTGTGAACAGTCATAAAACAGGCAGTCCAAAAGATTTTTTTGCTGCCCTTGATCATAAAAATTTTTGGCTCGTGCATAATGAAGAGAGTTCTTGAAAATAATTCAATCAATGATGGAGAAAACATGGAAACATCATGTTGTAGACAATGCTGCACAGTGTTCTACTTTCATTTAATATTCAGTCCTATTTCTGGGCAATTAATAGCGTGAGAAGCGATAGTAATGACATAACAAAACAAAGCTTCTCAACCACCACTGTACAATGGAGCACTGGTGTTGTATCTGTAACCCATGAAATGAGCCATCAACACAGCACATCTAAACTATGGCATGAGAAAAAGCCAACAGCTCTATAAAATCTCACTAAAAGCAAATCTGAGGTGAATATGGCACCATTTTATGTCAAGAATCCAAATAAAAATTTAAGGCAACAACTCCTCTTGGATCTCAAAACACACAAAAGTCCATGTTGTATATAAACAAAAAGTCACTGTCCAAACCACTCAGTTTTATCTACCTTTCACTCCAAAAATCAAATTAATGTTTAAGCCAATGATGCCTTCTGTGTACAGTCTAAATATTTACCTACCAAAATATAATACTAACTATTCAAATAGCTGAAACCCAGGCAACCAGTTTTATTCTATTGTATCTACCAAACACAAGTGTCTACAAAGAGAGTTTTATTTGTTCACACACAGCAGTTGTTTTTGAAGAGCTGTTTTGTCTTTTCTCCCTGTAGGTAATGGTAGCAAACATTCACAAAAACACAAAACTTCCTGAAGAACAGCACAGAAAATAACCCAAAGCTTAGCTATTCCTCAGCTGACAAACATATTAAGAGATAAATAAGTCTAAAATGCTTCAAACCTGGAAAATCCATTTCACAATAAACACATGCGTGCAAAAATGTTCTCCTAATCAGCCGAGCGCCGTGGGACGGCTGGTGGAGGGTGTTCCTTGGGCAGCTTCCCGGGAGAGCTCGGCCCTGGCGCTTGGCTGAGGCAGGTCTAGCAAGTCCCCTGTTTCCTTTTGAAAACAGCCCGTGCAATCAGCGGCACAGAGCCCGAATGAGGTCACGCTTCCTGTAAAGTAGGCTCACATCAGAAGCATTCGTTCTGAAGAGCAAACCGAAGATAAAGATTAGCCCAGTGAATGCTGCTGCTGCCGGCTGGTGCGAAAGGGAAGAACCACTCCAAAAAACGTCTCGCTCCAATGATCATACGGAGAACAAAGACAGAACCTTTTCTCATCAGTGACACAGTGTTTTGTTTCAGATTTGCTTTTCTACCTCACACAGAAAACTTTCAAGTTGTATATACAAATCATTCCATTTGTTGAAATACTTGTGAGCCTGACAGGCTTTGATGTAAGAAAATGATCCAGTCACCAAAAAAAAAAAAAAAAAAAAAAAAAAAAAAAAAAAAAAAACCCAAAAAAAACCCCCCCCAAAACATTTTGCAAAAGCACTATTGTACAGAAGGTACATTTGGTGAGAGTTCAGAGCTGCGTTTCATAGCTGAAAACATTATTGCAAATATATGCCATGCAATGTATAAATTCCATTGTAAGGAGAAAGGAATAAAGCCATTTGTAAACATATATTCATTGTTGCATGCTAAATGTTTCATACTGTTCATTCATCATACCTTAAAGTATGATAATAAAGTCAAATCCATATAAAAGAAATGGAGCCTGAATAAGATATCCTGGCAATCAAAAGGATTTGGCTGCAGAACTGTTACATAGAAAAGTAATATAAATCAGCTGCTTGACACTGAATTGTACAGCCTTAGGGGGTAAAACTTCATCTCCAAATAGATAAAATGATCTAGTAGTTTTTTCTCCTCCTGATGTCTGTATATATCACTGACAAAAAATGAAAGCATAAATCTAGTAAAATATGATTGATTTGATGATAGTTTGTGGGGTTTTTTCCCCCCTGGAGAAGGAAAAATACTTCCACTGATAAAAGGAATGTGAAAACCTCACCTCCCAGAAAAGGAAACAAATATAGGAATTAGGCAATTAGGATGTTGCAAAAGACCTTCTGTTTGTTAAACTAAAATTAACATTTTATGATCTTTTCCCTCAAACACAAAAATAGGGACATAGTCCATCTTCACATCAGTTCTTTTAATTTAGTGGAATTATGTCAATGAGGAAATTTAGTTCAACATTATTTCCATGGATGCATGGGCTTCATCACAGCAGCATTTCCCTGGCCACTCTGCCTCTCTACAGGCAGTGAATATAAATTCCCAATGATCTTTAAAACTAGGTCACCTACAGAATCATTTCTGTACACACACAAATTTACTCCTTGGGCATATTTTGGTTTCTTTTCTTATTCTTCTCAACAGGAAGTGGTTAATTCCAAGCTTGAACTGCTTTTCTGAAGGACATTGGCATTTCATGTTTGTCTACATAGTTAAAATATATTGTGTCTATATCATATCCAGGCTTGGAGGTGTTTTCTTTTTTAATCACTGCTATTTGTATCTGAATCTCACTGTTCCACAAGCTTTTGATCCATAAACTTCGTGCATTGCTGAATATTTTATAGGTGATTGCTAGACTATAGTTAATATACACATACACAAGGGTTTATAGAACGCTTTTTTTTGCTCTTTGCCCTGTTGCTCCTGAAATCTCCACCACAAGCCCTATCTCAACAAGGAACACCTCAAACCAGGATTCAAATTTTACAAAATGAATACACCAACAACCTTATTCGCAGTAGTTTTGTGCCTGTGGCGCATATTACCATTCAACCCACAAAAGGAAGGAAATTAGAAATTACAATACTGAATACCACCCATCTTTGTACACTTCTCCCAGGCTCACTCTGCTTTTGATGCAACAGATTGTGCAGGGTCTGACAGTCCAAGAGAGGTGGGGCTGGGGCAGCTCCGTGCCTGGGGTCCCACCAGCACTAAGCCTGAGCAGTGTCCTCCCCCAGGAGGGACGCACAGAGTGCATTTATAACCGCGTGTATACACACACACAGAGCTGGCAACACAGGCAACAGGGACAGACACAGAGAGCACTCACACAGCACCAAGAGAGAGCCTCATCCTCCTCACCCCTCTGGCTGAACAGCGCAGAGGTGCAGTAGTGAGGATGCGCGGATACACACATCAGTACACATCCCTCCAGCAGCCGGGCTCAGGAGCTCTGTCTGCCCCTAGATCCCAGTCTCACCACCTGCATGCACCCGGACATTTCAGCCCTCAGGGCCACACAGCCAAGGTGGTGGCACAGGCCATCACACACACAAGTACAGCTGGCTGGGATTTCCCAGCTCTTCAGCAGCCCACTGAGACACCGCAGCCACACGCGTCCCACGCCCCAGGCAGCAGCTCCTCCCAATCCCAAGGTGTCTGGTGTTGACTCCTCTGGGTGGGTTTCATGCCTGGCCACAAGGGCTGAGACCCCTCCGGGGCAGCCCTGGGAATGGCCAAGCAGACAAAATGTCCCTTCCTGTGAAATCCTTAATTCAGGTTCCCATCTGTCTTTGTGCCCCCAGGCTCCTCTGGCTGATCAGAAAGTCTTTTGATGGGCTGATGCCTCCTGGAATGGGGACAGCTGGGTGCAGGGAATTCTTTGGGCTCCTCCCTACGTTGTCCCTCTGAGCTCCTCTGTGAGTGTGCAGATGAGCTTTCAGCACACATTGCGCCACAACTTTGCCATCTCAACTGCCCACTGCAACTCAATGCAATGTTCTGTTATGCTAAACACACAGTTTCAGGAAGGGTATTTTCCTGGTAGAGTGAATTGAGCGGCCATGGTGGAGAGAGTGGAGTGCTTATTGATTGAATGTAATTGAGAGTAATGTGATGCTTCTGTAACTCTCTTTGAACCCCCTGGAAACCTGACAGCCTTTAATTGTCCACCAGCTTCAGTAACCACCAAATCAGGCCATTTTTCCTATATCATCGGTCTGTGTAAATATTGTTTATATAGTATTTGAAAGTTTAAAAAAAAATATTCTGAGATATTTGAAAATTAATTGAAAATTTTTTAAAAATACAGCAGGGGAAGGGCTGGTCATGAGAATCCCTGAGCAGCCTTACTGGGTCAAAATGAAGGTCTATAAAACTCTCCTTGCCTGCAGTCTTGCTGCAGGGCAAACTGAGACCCATTTTAATTCACCTTTTTGGATGACAACATTTTAAGCTAAGCGCATTCCTTTATGCAGCAGAAACACCTAGCAATATTTGATGGACTCTGGTAATTAAAAGCCAACCAACCAAGCAACCAACCAACCAAACAAACAAAAGAACCCTCACAAAACTAGACATTCTATTTCAATTTTAAGAAAAGGATGATCCTGCATTAAGTTAGCATTTCGGTGCAGGTTACAGAATTGTCACATCATATATGATTCTAATAACCTTACCAGGTCAGCTGTATGAAGAAAGATTAATTAGCCTGAACAAAGATTAATTTGCGTTAAAGTGGAACAAATCCATTTTTAATGTTATCAGATGGAAATCCCATCACACTCTATAAGAGATTTTCTGAGTTCCAAGATTGATTTTTGCCCCCCAATGTCATTATTTTAGCTTAATTATTCCTGCAAAACAGACAAAAAAGGACATTTCTTGTTTGCATGGTGGAGTACAATGAATAGACCTACAAAATTTGGAATTAACTCTGAGCTTGCTGATACACCCATGCTGCTTAGATCTCAAGAGCTTACTTGCAATAATGCTATGCCAGCTGCCTCTGTATTATACCACAGACACAGTCCAGATAGACAAAAAATGTTTAAATAGGATCTAAATCAAGTAAGCCTGTGATGTACAATAATACTTTTCTGTAAAAAGCCATGACCAGTCTTGTGTTTTATCTCCTTGTTTCTTGATTATATAGTACCATAGAGAAATTTCCTTGGTATCTAAGCCTGATGTAGACATGGGAAAATGCCACATCATGATAGAAGAGCAGTGTAAAAATAGACCTGGGAAAAAGAGAAGTGCTTTCATTAGAATCTGTAACTCTCCCACCCTGCATCTGAAAATACTGCTTTAAAACCGATTTTATCAGAGAAAGAAAACAAAAGGAAGAGGTTCAAATCCATCAACCAGAACAGAATTTAGTCAAGGTTTCCAACAGAACTCGGATGAGTCCTCATTAGAGTTCTTCATAAATTTCCTCATAAGATCTGACTGTTACTGAACAAGAAGGCAGGAATATGAAAAAAATCAACAAACACACAGATCTGTACTAAAAGCCGTCTGATTCAATTTATAAAGGATGACAAAAGTTCATGAGTCAATACACTGCAGCATCTGCTGTGACTACAAGCAGCCAGGACAGTCAGCTGTTGGCCAGTTGTGCTCCAGCAGCATCTTGTTTGCAGGGAATAGAAATATTAATGCACAGATCACTGGTCTGAGCAGAGAATGAGTGGGAACAGGTTTGAGGTGATGTGTGATTGGTGTACACCTGAGAGTCCTAAGCTTGCAGGTTATCACACAAATATACATTTGTGGACACATTTTAGGTCACACAGACTGAGAGGGAAATGACAGGGACTAAGGCAGGCAGCACAGCGTGGGGACACTGCTGACTCTCAGATCTAAAGCCATGTTAAAACCCATCACTATGTGATCAACCCAGGAATAACCCAAGACATGGAGAAGACTCAATTGCCCATATTTCTGTCTCCCATGTCACTGTAGTTAATGCTGGACAGACCACCTGCATAGCAGTACCTGAGTGGTTAAAAGCTGAACAGGCTAGATAAATACACATGGCACCTTCTCGGTGCTCTAGCTAGACACATAAAATCTCATCTTTGGTTGGGGGTTTTCTTGTGCCATTTTGAGTCCCAAAATAAAAATTAATATTCCTCTGGAGGTGGCCATGCACTGCTGCCCACTGTGCCTGGGAACCTGTGTGGTTTCTGTGACAGCCCTGATGTGATCTACATGGAACAGAAGGTCTTGTACTGATGTACAGTGAAGGCTTTTGGCCAACATATGATTGTAAACAATCATAACATGCTTTATATATACTGAAAATCTGTAGCTGAGAGGTGTTGGTACCACTGGTTCCTGACACAACAGTAGTGCCAAAATACTGATCATTCTGATATCATGGTCATTTCTATAGTAAATCCTATTGAGTGAGGCATAAATGAAGACCAGTAACGACTGAAGTGATACTCTAATAATTTTCTTTAAAATGCCTGTCTTTACGCAGCAACCTTATCATTGTCTCTCTATAGTCTGACATTGAATAAGTCCCTTTCTGCCTGTATACCAGTATTTAAGCAAAGTCTAAATTTGTGAGGCTTATACTGAGAGTCCACAGGCCTTTCTGAAATTGTTTGCCATTTTTCCAGCCTTGCCCATGCCTAACTCATATTTCCAGCTACATCCAAAGTGATGTCCTGGACTACTTCAATGGCTTGAGAGAGACAACAGCACAGGCAGCCTCAGTGTTCAGTGGAAGACCATGACACACCAGGGACAGAGTGGTTTTACAGCCTGGATACTATCCAGCATTGCATAAAGATCAAGGATTTGAATGTGGCCTACAAGGCAACTAAGGACAGGGAGCAGAATGCTGACAGCCTTCCAGGAACCTGCCCATGTGACACCAGCACAGACCCAATGGCCAAGTACCAAGAAACAAGTGACTCCTACCATGAACACGTGCTCCTGTGAACATATGCATTACAGGCACTTTACAAGCAGGATTGGGTACAAAGGGCTAATCTCACAGTCAACAACCATCCTTCAGCCCCTGAGGACACCCCAGTTTACACATGACCACAAAGCAGACAAGAAAATATCACAGTAGTTTCACATAGTGATTGGCATTACCTGCTGATGTGATGTGTATTTTTCATTCTCATTCCTGGACTCCATCAGGTTTGACACGTGATTTTTGGAATTCTGTTTTCCTTCAGAACAAGTTGCAAATTCTGTCTACCCAGAGGTCAGCTCTCAGAAATGCAGACTATGAAAAACTTCCTACTGGGATATGTTTGTGAGTCAAGTGCTCTGTTGGTCCCCCTGAGAGTGTATTCTGCATTTCAATCTCATATGGAGATAATCTAGGAAATCAGTGCATAGAGAAGTATTACTACTACAGCTTTTGTTCAGCACTGCTCTCATCAAGGCTTTAAAGGAAAAATCAGTAAAATATTTACTGATGTATTCCAATCTACAGAATCTCCTCTAAAACCAAAGCACAATGCAAGACATATGGCTGCAATACGAAAGGCAGAATTAAGTGACACATTGCACAGCACTGTTTCTGAGGCAAAAGCACAATTACATCTCAAGAGGTCTAACATTCATTGCAGAACAATATTCATAGTGTGGTGAATGTTCCATGTACCCCCAAGAAATACCAAATGATACACAGAAAGTGGTTTAGTGAGGCTGTAACATTACACAGCAGAGCTGCCTGCATCCAAAACAGGGAGCTGCTCCCTCCCAGCCATGCAGAGCATCAGGAGGTACCACCCTGGTGAGCAGCAACTTCTGCCTCAAGGCTTTCCTTTAACCCTGTCAAATGCCAACATTTGCTCTTTCTTCTCTTTCTTTGCATGGATTTGGGACCCTTTCAGTAATGTCAGAACTACCTGCTAAATGCAAATTTCATTACCCACCTGGATTTACCAGGTCCCACTCGTTAGCATTCTCACCTTATTGTACTTCACCCTTAAAATACTGCCAGTAGGGAATCTTACTTCTGCTTTACAGCTTCATGCCACCTCTCCAGCAATGCAGTGGAACACAGCACCTGTGGGCACACAGCCAGTTCTCTGAGAGAAACCACTGACAGAATAAAAGGCATGCTGCAAAGAACCAGTGAGCAATTCAGTAAAAAAATGTCAAGTTTCAGTATCTTTCAAAACTAGAAAAAGATGGAGTTGATGTCCCAAACACACAGGGTTACTATTTTGTATGGTGTCCATGGCAATGAGTGCTAGTGACTTTCTTTTTTCATACAAGGCCAGATGCTTTGAAAATCATTCACTTTAGGGTTTTTCCCAGCATCTGGAAAATTTAGAACTTTATAAGTGAAAGAGAAGTGTTTGGTGAGATAATGGAAATCTTCACAGAAGGAGGAAGGAATTTCTGGAGGGAAGAGAGTTTCTGGGATGAAAGAAGAAGAAGGGCAGAGAAATTGAAGAGCGGGCCATAGCAGCTTGGTGCCAGATATAGAGCCAAAATAGACCAAGGAAGTGGCAGGGAAAGGACAGATGATGACAGAACAGAGCCAGGACACAACCAAGCTGCCTGTGCAGATGGATAGAGCAGGGCAGAGGTGCTGCTGCATGTTTGCCAGGCTGAGACTGTGCAGACACCATTTGAATACAAGTACCAACAGTAATTTTAAATTTACCTTCCTATTATAATAAGAGTAAAAACAACAATGAAGTTTAATTCTATTGACTGTCACCTCACAATTGCAATATCTGACATTTAAAGTAGTTCTTTTATGGCCTAACCCAATCGCCCACAAGAAAAAACAAACAGCAAAATAAACAAACTGATGCCTGAGTTCCTCACCATAATATCTTTCTTTTCCCAAGTGTTTGATCATTCTCCCAGACCTTTCCTGAACCCTTCCAGCTTTTGGATGGGTTTTCTGAACAGTAAGTTATTTTAATAACAATGTACTGGTGCAAAGTGCAGCAATAATGTCACCTCTCTACTCCTACTCTGTGTGGAAATGTGCATGTGCTTTGCAAAGACTGCATTAGTCTTTTCAGCATCAATAGCATATCATGAGCTCATGCTCAGCTGATTATGAAATCCTCTTTCCCCCCCCCCAAGTCTCAGTGAGTCACTGACTGGCAATATAAAATTTCCCATCCAGTTTGTTTTTCAATTTATGGTCTGTATATTCATGACAAAGCTGAAGACATGCTTCGTGACGAGACTAAACACCAAATTTTGTGAGGAGCAGAAGTAGTGAAATCTCTTTTCCTGCATCTCTGTCTTGTCATGCTCTGGTGTTTGAAGGAAGATAACCACCGTGTCTTTCCATCATGGAGAGGTCAACTCAGTCACCCTCACCTATCCAGGGCATTTTAACAAAAAAGTTTGGGATAATGTGATGTCCCTCTCTCTCTTTGTCAAGCTTGAAGTAAGATAGAAGCTTTAGGAGTAAGTAAAGAAAGGGAAAATGGGAGGCAAACAGGCAGTGCAGCCATGTAGGCCCTGTTTCCCTAAGAGACAAGACTAAATACCACATACGGTTTTGTGCTAAAAGAATATAAACAATGTCTTGGCCTAAATTGCTCCTTGCTGGATTTGTAGTGGAATAGTGTAGCTGAAACAGGGTCCTGGGCCATGGGCAGAGCTAGGGATGTACTGGGATAGGCCAGCCAGGGCCAGCAGGGGCTGTGGGTGCCTGTGGGCTACAGCAGGGCAAGGACGCGTATACATGAAATGGCAGCAAAGAAATGGGGACAGTGGCTGGGGATCCTTGTTTTCCTAGATGTTTTGGTAATAGTGCAAGGAAATGCTGCCCTGTACTGTTGGACCACAACTGGACTTCTGCTGTTCTGAAGACAGAGTGATAGAAGTCACACATGGCACCCTGCAAGAGGCGACCCTTCCTCTAAGTCTTTAATTTGGTTCCCACCTGCCATTTATTTGTCCCTGTGCTCCTCCAAGCTTGAGGAAACAGGCCTTTGATGGACTGATTGCTCCTGGGAGCTGCCAGATCTGGGGATTATATGGGCTTGTCCTCCTGTGCTCTTTTGTGCGTGCAGTTGTGCTTTTAGTCCATATTAATCAATATCTGAGGCTTGCTGTGCCTCTGCTGCCTCCTGTCAGCTCTGCCTCCCTCTCCAAACAGCCTCAGCAGTGAGGTGATCCTCAAGGTGCCACATTGCTCTGAGCCCATCTCACACCATGGCATAACTCAGCCTTCAGCAGTCAAGAACATCAAGAACATGATTCAGTAACTCCCATGTACCCAGCCCCATCCTCACGGCCTCTTTTATCTTCCCCCATTCCCCTCTCTTTGGACAGAAGCACCTCCACTTTTCTATCCTGATGCTGACATTCATTGCCACTCAAAGAGAGCTCATTGTTTACACAACAACCTTCACTATCCTGTAGCAAACCCTCTAAACCAAAGCTTGCATCAAAACTATACCAAAGGTAGTAAGAACTGGAGAATTCAAATGAATGCAATGGCAACTTTTCTACTAAAAAAAGAAAAAAAAAAAAAAAGAAAAAAACCCTTGTGTCTCTTCCTTTCCTTTTTTCTTTGTTTTCTTATTTTGTTTCCTTTGTTTTTCTTCAAGCCTCCTTCTTCCTTCAGTCTCTTCTGTTTGCCACCACCTTCCAGAAAATGGTAACAAGGGAAAATCTAGGGAGGAAAAAAAATACCATAGCAAATACTCTAAAATATCCTACTGAACAGTCTGTCTATAAAGGCTCCTCAAGTGGGAGGCAGCCTCCTGGGGACTAAATGAAGCAGATGGATTGACCTTGAACAGCAGCCAAACGCCCACACAGCCACTCGCTCACTCCCCCGACAGTAGGGAAGAGAATGGGAAGAAAAAAAGTGAGAATCATAGAATCATTAAGGTTGGAAAAGAACTCTAAGATAATTGAGTCCCACCATTAACCCAGCACCATTCTGTTCACCATTAACCCATGCCCCCCACTGCCACATCCACATGTGGTTTTGAATACTTTGAGGAATGGTGATTCCACCATTTCCCTGTGCAGCCTGTTCCAATGCCTGACCACTACGTATTTTTCATATTTCCCAATACGAAAAATATTTTTTTCCTAACATCCAATCTAAACATCCCCTGGCACACCTTTAGGCCTTTTCCAAGTCCTGCCACTTGTTGCCTGGGAGGAAAGACCAATCCACACCTGGCTACAGCCTCCTTTCAGGCAGTTGTAGAGAGTGACATGGTCCTCCCTGAGCCTCCTTTTCTCCAGGATGAACACCCCCAGCTTCCTCAGCTGCTCCTCATCAGACTTGTGCTCCAGACCCTTCCCCGGTTCCCCTGCCCTTCTCTGGACACATTCCAGCAGCTCAATGTCTTTCTTGCAGTGAGGGGTCCAAAACTAAGCATAGGATTCAAGATACAGACTCACCAGTGCCAAGTACAGAGGTTCAATCTCATTCCCTAGTCCTGCTGGCTGCACTGTTTCTCATACAAGCCAGGATGCCATTGTTCTTGGCACACTGCTGGCTTATGGTTTACAGCAACCCCAGCAATGTTTGCGGATCTGGATGAGGACAGTTTAACGAATGAAGGAAAGCAAAAACCCCTAAACCAAACAACCCAACCAAAAAAACCCCAGGCAGTTCAAAGGCAAGCACTCAGCACTTCCCATATACCTATACCCCTCCATCTCGCAGCAAAGGTAACCCTGGAAGAACAATGTCCCACCATTCTTCTTCTGCTCCAGGTTTTCTTGCTGAGGTCAATGTTTTATGGCACAGAATACAGCTTTGGCCAGTTTAGGTCAACTGTCCTAGTTCTGCCCCTCCCAGTCTCTTGCCCACCCCTTGCCAACTTGCTGGGGAAGATGAGTAGGACACAAAAAAAGCGAGCCCTGACACAGTGGAAGTGTTATTCAGCAATAGCCACCACACTGGTGTGTTATCAACATCACCATCAATCATGATCCTTCTCCTTGTCTCCTTGTGACATATGCACAGATGTCATTCCCTTAGTCTGTGGGACATCCCCCAACATCCAATCAATTTAGTCCATGACTTGTGCTCCACCCAGTAGCTTTCCACATCAGATGGTTTTGCACAACACAACAGGAAGCATTGGTAAACAGAGCACATTGCTCTTCACTTTTTTGCTCTCTATTATACTTTCGGGCTTGAGCCACCTTATATGATGCTCTGAAATCTCTGCCTCCTGGCTCAGTGGTGACCTTTCAGCATTCAAGGGTACAGGGAGCTCCTCATCTGAGCCCAGTGTGACAAATCCTACCCCCTTATTCCACATAGCTGCAGTTGCATAATGTGTAAAGATGCCCCTTCCTATGTTGCCCTGCTTTTCAGCCTTCAAAATTGGAGTCAGAATTTTCTCACACATTGTCATGTAAGCAAAACAATGTTTTTCAGAATTGTCTATCTTGTTTACATTCCTTTCTGTAGGAGAGACAATTGATGGACACTTTCTCAGACCAGTGGAAGAGGTTGAACCTCATCTTCCAATGTGGTCTCCTTTCTAGAAATCTATATAAGCTGAAAGAAAAAATTAAACTTCCTCTTTTCCCTCTTTGATTCCATTGTGGTCACTGCATCTCCCTCGTGATGGTAGTGCACCATTCCTATGAACATCTAGTACATCTCAGACCCTTGATACCCTCAGACCTCAGAACCTCAGACATCAGCCTTGGGTCTTTCCGAGTGTTTTCTGTCAGAGGCTCCAAGTGACCACAGAGCATGTTTCTCACAGCTGGTACTCTCTGAACAGATCCAAGGGCTACCATACAAACTGTCATGTCTGTCCTGCTGCTGTTCAGTGACCTTGTCTGACACCAGGTGCCCACCAAAGCCACTCTTCACTGCCCTTCCCAACTGGACAGGGGAGAGTAAATATAACAAAAGGCTTCTAGGGCAAGAGGAGAGGTCACACCTAAGGATCACTCCTGAGATCACTCACCAGTTACCATCAGAGGCAAAACACTGTCACTGATGGCCTGAGCATTGGCCAGTGGTGGATCTGTCTTAGACCCAGTTAGCTTTGGCACTGGTGGACATGGGGGAAGCTTCTGGCAGCTCCTCACAGAATTCCCCCACTACCAAAGTGTTGCCACACAAATTTAACACACTTCAAAAAGTTCTTAAAGGTCACTTAATGGAAAGGACTCACAAACTGACTGTGACCCAGAATATGCAGTTTCCAGAAATACTCTATGCCTAGGAAAGCCTTTTTATTAATTGGTGGAAACTTGATATTTCTTTTACTGATCACATCCATGGGGATGTGATGATGCTGATCTTGCCATTACAAGCTTGGGAACACCTCTCCTGGATAAGAGAGGGCAAGACTCCATGAGCTTGTTCCCTGAGCATGGGATGGCAGCAGTGCAGGGACCAAATGCCAGACTTGGCTCATAGCCATTGCCTTTATCATAGGGCTCTCAGGCAGAGCAGAACACAGTGATAAGCAGCAACAGAGCAGTCACCACAACACGGGGTGTCACAGGAACAGCAGTGGGCTGGTCACGACAGCTGCCAAGCACCCACCCAGTTTCTCCCTCACCCTGCTCTCAGCAGCATGGGGGGAGGTTGGGATGAATAAAAGCAAGAAAATCTGTGGGTCAGATGAGGCTGATTTAATGGCTAAAAAACAGGCAAAGAGAGGCTAATGTGAGGCTGCTGCCTGGCTAGGGCTGTCCTGTGGCCACAAGCCACCTGGGAGCTGTGGCACCTCCAAGACCATCTCAGTGACTGCCCAGAGTCTTTTACTCTCTCTCACAGAATCACAGATCCCAGGGTCACAGAACTGGTCAGGCTGGAAGGGACAGCTGTGGGTCATCTGGTCCAACCTCCCTGCTTAAGCAAGATCATTCTAGAACACACTGCACAGGACTGTGTCCGAGATTGTTCTAGAACACACTGCACAGGACTGTGTCCACTTGAATTGGTGGAGAAACTCTACACCCTCTTTAGGGAATGTTTCAGTGCACGGTCACTGCACGCTGAAGTTTTTCCTATTGAGCCGAAACTTTCTGTGCATCAGTTTCTGCCCGTTCCCACTTGTTCTATTACTTGGCAGCACCGAGCAGAGCCCGATCCATCCTCTTGGCATTCTCCCTTTCAGATTCTTCGGACGAGGTCCCCTCTCCGCCACCTTTTCTGGGGCTGAACCACCCCAGCTCCCTCAGCTTTTCCCAGTACGAGAAACGCTGCAGCCCCTTAATCAAACACCCTCCTTTCCCCCCGCTGGACATCTCTGCCCGCTCTCCCCTCTGTTGTGTGGCGGAGGCTGGCGCTGTGCGGCGGGGCAGGCTCCGGGGCCGTGTAGCCGCCCCGCTCCCGCCGTCCCGGCCGCGGCCGCCGCTCTTTGTCTGGCTCGCCCCCCGCCCTGCGCAGTCACGTGCCGGGGGCGGGGCGCGTCGCGCGGCGGTGACGCCAGCGGGGCGCGGGGAGGATGAGGCGGTAAGG